>CAUYQV010185160.1:0-45961 GCA_963574575.1 Galagoides demidoff
AAGGTTATCTTGACCAGTTTGATGAGAGTATTTCAAAATGTACATGAAAACAGCACACTCTACCCCATCATTGCATTAATGTACACAGTTATGCTATAAGAAATAAAAAAAAGAGAGATGAATAATACAGGAGAAATATGTGGGAAGAAAAATTAAGCATATGTATCTAAATACTCATTTCTATACAGTTTACTTTGAAACTTCTATAAATATTACAAAATATTGACAATTATGGATCTTTCTTGTCTCCACACCCCTTCTAAAACTTCAAAATTGCGTTGGTCAGCCATTAATTTCCTAGCATGGTCTCAGGAAAAGGGACATGTTAATTTTGTCCTTACTAGTTTCTTTCTTTAACTTTTTTTTTTTTTAAAGCATTCACCCCTTTTAGAATGTGTTATTCACTTTAACAGGGGAAAGTTTTCTCTTTAAAATACTCTATTTTTAAGCTCAGTTGAACCAGAAGTTTAGCTAATATAGCAACAATATTCAATGTCTTGATGAAATAACTCTAATAGAGCTTCAGTGATGGCTCCTTGCTTTATTTTCTAACCCTGTAGCTCTGGACATTTATAGTGGAACCACTTGTGTTGTCCTTCATGGATAATGTGTTCTCAGAAATTGTTCTTGATGAAACAAAATGTTTTTTCTGTATGCATCATTTATGTCTATTTTATATAATAAAACCACTTAATGCACATTTTGGTATAGTTCCTTTTTCCTCTAAGTATCATTGTAAACTAATGTAGTCAATGATACCTAAGTACAGATGAGTTTCAGATATATTCCTTAGTATATTGTTTATGGGAATGAAGAAGAAGTGAGGAAGATAAGGAAACTCATGAAGACCATGAACTCTTGTGTTTTGGGACAAAGATTGTTAATAGTGACCACCAAGTAAAGAAACAGAAACCCAAAGACCTGTGGCGGTGCCTGTGGCTCAAAGAAGTAGGGCATCAGTCCCAGATACAGGAAGTGGCAGGTTCAAACCCAGCCCTGGCCAAAAATTGCAAAAAAAAAAGAAAGAAAGAAAAGAAACCCAAAGAACTAAAGATAAGTCATACATCCAGTCTTGCCTGAGGGCTTTTGGAAATACATCATTTCTGTCAGTGAAGGTTTTTTTTTTTTGTTTTTTTTTTGAGATAGACTCTCACTTTATCACCCTCAGCAAAGTGCCATGGCATCATAGCACACAGCAACTTCAAACTCTTGGCCACAAGTGATTTTTTTGCCTCAGCCTCATGAGTAGCTAGGACTACAGGTGCCCACCTAATGCCTGACTATTTTTAGAGATGGGATTTCGTTCTGACTCAGGTTGGTCTCAAACTTCTGACTCAAGTAACTCACCCTCCTCAGCCTCTCAGAGTGCCGGAGAACATATTTTAACCACAACTTAATCAAATGTATTTTTAACCAAACTTAATTTTAAAAGTTCTAGGCAATAGAAATCATTTTTTTTTTTTTTTGCTAGAGATTCTGTCTACATATACAAAATGAAGTAGACCAGTGAAGGGGTCTCTGTTTTCTCTCATCCAAAACAAATTAAAGCACATCCTTGTCTTAATTATTCAGAACTTGTATGTGTAGCTGATTAGGAAAGATGATTTGCCCTAATATTTTGAATTTTATTCTCTTTCTTGTCATCAGTAAGAATCTCATGAAGTTATAACAACTTGTAGAATTTTTCTTACCCTATATATTCTACCACATAATTGTAGCAAGGCCAGCTATAACTTAAATTTGTATACCATATTTAGAAATTATACTTTACTAACATAGATTTTAGGAAAGAAAATTAATCAAGTACCTTTCCAATATGCTGTTCAATTCTAACAGTGCTTTTATTCCAGTAAAATTGTATAGAGAAACAAAACACAATTTTCTAAATTAATCATCTTGAACCAAAGGGTGCAAATCTTCAGCTACAAAAATGAAAGAAGCAAATAGGATTTTGATGAAACCAATTTTCAGCTCTGAAACCACTGGGATGACTCTAGTTTTCAGACAGTATTTTGACCATGCTTCTGGCTTTTACAATGTTCCTTGCATATGATTCTGCAAACAGGGCATTGCACTGTTTTCTGTGGGAATTAAAGGTAAAGCCATAGAAAAATGACTAGTTGACTAGATAGATGCGACAGAATTCAGAGCTTCAATTTTTCTCCATTTGTAGCTTTAATTTATTATTCTTGACTTGCTAAATTTGGAATTGGATTTTTTGTTATATAAATTGATTATTGTAAAAAAAAAAAAGGGAATTGGATAATTCTGCTGTAACTAGGGATTGTGGGTAAGTCTTTGCTAAAGTTAAAGACAAGTTTCTCTCTCTTTCCCTAGTAAAGCTTCTAATATATTCTTCTGAATTGCCAAGCTATAACAGAATCCAAGACCATGTGCATTATTGTTTGGAGACAAAATCATTTGAATGGAAAGGATATTGCAGACTATTATTGAAATGAATTTATTAAACTCTCTTTGAGCTTGTCTGGAACATATTTGATTTATAGTTTAGAACTTTGACTGATTTTGCAAAAATAACTTCCTAGATATGTATGTTTAAGTGCATTTAGTTAAGGAGTTCTCCAGTATGTAGGTTATGAATGTATCTTTAATAAATCTTTTGAATCTGTTACTGAGTATTAGTTGCCCTTTTTGTAGCCTTTATAGTTATTATTTTTGATTAGTAATGCTAGTAAGAAAGATACTTGCATTTATTCATTTGTGCTTAGTAAGGAATTTGCACTGAGTTGTGCTACACCCTGTGTCTATTGTTTATGACCAACAGCATGAAATTTTGTGGAGCTCGTCTATTTCAGTTATCTATAATCTGGGGATCAAGAAAAAGAGATTGCTTATGTTAAAACAATTAAATATGTAAGATCTGAACCTATAGTATTTATTTATTTTTGAGACAGAGTTTCACTATGTTGCCTGGTAGAGTGCTATGGCATCACAGCTCACAGCAACCTCCAACTCTTAGCCTAAAGTGATTCTCTTGTCTCAGCCTCCCAAGTAATTAGGACTACAGGCACCCACCCCAGTGCCTAGCTATTGGTTGTAGTTGTCATTGTTGTTTGGCAGGCCTGGTCTGGGTTTGAACGCTTCAGCTCCAGTGTATGGGGCTGGAACCCTACCCTCTGAGCTACAGGGGCTGAGCCTGAAGCTATAGTTTTAACACCATTATTACTAGAACTGAATACTGCTGTGAGAAGATCAAAACAAAGCAGTATATGCCAGAGCATCCTCTGACTTACTCCTGAACACAAGTCATCATTAATCTTGGATATCCTAAGAAAGAAAGAAAATCTGAACTGTTATCATAGCCTTGTTCTGAACCTTATAAAGAATTACATAAATATAAGATTATGATTATTATAAAATTCCAAATGTCAAGGGAGTGAACTTAGATCTTAGAATTATTTTCATTTCCATATCTCATCCTTCAAATCAAACCAAACAAAGAAAAATACTTGTTTCCCTGAAGAAAATAATCCTTACCCATAGGACTACAACTACTCATAAATGTCTCTAAAACAATTGAAACTTAACAATAACCTTAGGGAGAATATTGATGTAAGGAAGCTCTACATGGATATAAAAATATAATAAGAAAAATATAATAAGAATGTTTTGAAGCTTGATCAAGTGTCTACAGCATGAATTATCTTCTAATCCACAAAATTTA
This sequence comes from Galagoides demidoff, assembly GCA_963574575.1. Lineage (NCBI taxonomy): Eukaryota > Metazoa > Chordata > Mammalia > Primates > Galagidae > Galagoides > Galagoides demidoff. The sequence continues at coordinate 3,686 of CAUYQV010185160.1, forward strand.
TATGTGAATAACCTACTTAAGCCTTAAAATGAGCCAGTCCAATTGATATGATGACTTTTGGGGGAAGTAAAATTTTTTTCTGACTCGTCAGATTTAATACAGAGCTCTTCTTAACAAGATGTTCTTCTACCTTTCCAGTTTAGATATATGCTCTTTTATGGATCCTTCAAAGAACAGATTATAATAGCATCAAAGTTATGTTTAACATTAACTTAAAGGGGGGAAACTTAACTTTATCTCCTTAGAAGCTGTTGTTGGGTATTTTTTTATGCTAAAACATTCCAGAATTGTCATGGCCTATTTGAACAATACTTTCAAATTAATTATGCATCTCTTTAGATGTATGATGTGGAGAAAATGTGAACATATGATACTTATAAAATGAATTGGTTATAAATGTTATGATAATAGATACAACTATTTAGACCCAAAGGAAGATAATGATTTCCATTAACTCCTAAAACATTTTATAATTATTTATATTAACTATTATGGAAAATGTATTCTTTTTTATTTTTTAGGGATTAAACAATGTTATTGCTATAGATTTTGATTACAGAGAAGAATTCATCTATTGGATTGATTCTAGTCGACCTAATGGCAGCCGCATAAATAGAATGTGTTTAAATGGAAGTGATGTTAAGGTAACTAGATACCACAATGATGGGATTATTGAATATTACATTGGTATGATTGAACCATATAGAAAATGTTATTTGATGGCAATGATATTACTCATAAAATATATTAGGTTGGTTTCAATTTCACATTCATACAGAGTAGTTAATAAACACTTTAAATATGAAGTGAGACTTTTTATTCTTATATTTCATTACAACACTATTAGTTGCAATAATATAAAAATAAAATTGTATAAATAAAATTTAGAGACTATTATAACCCTAGAAAATGTGATGAGTGCTTTTGGATTTAATGATTATTGTCTAAGAGTCAATTATGTTGATTTAAATAAAATGAAAAGTTGAGTCAAAGAATTTTAATTCAAAAAATTAAATTTAGGGTGTAGGTGGAAATTATATCACTGTTAACATTAAACTATTATAGGTGATTATTACTGAATGTATTTGTTTAACATCATTGTTTTGATGAGACAGCATCACAATACTGTCACAGTTCTGTCACATGAAACACAGGTCACAATCTGGATGTAAGCTACTGACTACCATTTTTAGGTTATTGAGTTTTAAAATCAAATAAGCTGTACTATATATGAGCAATTAAATGTATTTTTAAAGAGTTTTAAATTTAAGTAAATGAAGCCTATCAGTTTAATTTTTTTATAGCTATCTGTAGTATATAGAAATTTTTGATGGGAGCAATCAACTTTGAAAATATTAATGAAACCTTAAAATGTGCATATGCAATGCTGAAACAACCAGTAAGTTGGGTTTGGGTGATTTAGGATAACTATATTTAATATATGCTTAACATTAAAATGTCACAATATCATAGTGATAAGGATAACTATACTTAATGTTGGTTTATACACTAAAATGTCACTATGCTGCAGTGATTCTAGCAGATTGATTCTAGCCAATCCAATTGTTGGATAGAACAAATAAGCAAATTTTTTTCATTTATAATTCAATTTCTTGACAGTTAATACAAAAACTATGAAAGTTACATTACTCATACTTGATAATATTTTATTATAAGGCACTTAAAACTTGGGGTTACTTCTCTTTTTTGTAAATACCTTAACATTTTTTAATACATAGTTAGTCTCCACAGCTTTGCCCCTACTATTTTATTACTCCTGAAAATTATATCATTATATATGGCTACAAAATACATCTTTCTTGCCTTTACTGACTCATTGATTTTTATTTAAATAGTCAGTCATGGCTATTTTCCAAAATTGGAATATGGGGGGGGTAATTGTGCAAATGTTCATATATTCACTTTTATATGTAGCTTTATTATTGAGAACATTAAGAAAAAAAGGATAATTTTAAGATTTTATTAAATTGTCTTATCTTCATGTAGTATAAAAGCACTATGAACTCAGAAATAGCATTCATACAGATCAAGACATGTTAACTCTTTTATGTGCACTGTACTAGTAACTGCAAAGCCTATATTTTTGTTATATTTGGTGTTTTAACATGAATTAGAATTAATAATAGCAGTATTATGAATTATTTCTCTTTGACTAGGTTTAAAATACCCAGTATATGTTCTAATTTGTGTTTTCTTCTGTCCTTATAGTCAGTTAAACAGGATAAGAGCAGTTGGGAGAGTGGTAAATACTATTGCTATCTCCTTAGAATCTATTAAAGAGAAATAATATCAATAAATTTTAATGTATAACTGAGATAGATTTTTGCACCAAAATTTAAGAGGATGGGTAAATGTGATCAACAGCCCAGTTCTCCAACACCTTTTGTTTTGTTTGTTTTTCATAAACCCATATGTAATTTCTGATTATATATTAGGTAATTTCTCTTACACAAGTAAGTAATTATGTGGTGATCAATTGTTCTTCTCTAAATTTCATTCTTAATATTTACACAGAATTCTATATCTCTATAAAAATTAAGAAGCAATTGCTCAGTTCTTATTTCAGGAATTTACACTGTTAACTTTTAAAATTCTTATTTTGTTAGATAGTGCATAACACAGCTGTCCCTAATGCACTTGCTGTGGATTGGATTGGAAAAAACCTCTATTGGTCTGACACAGAAAAAAGGATGATTGAAGTATCCAAACTCAACGGCTTATACCCCACCATACTTGTTAGCAAAAGGCTAAAGTTTCCCAGGGACCTGTCTTTAGATCCTCGAGCTGGGTATGTAACAATTTTAAAAATCTTGAAGATTAAGACTGTGAATGACATCATTATGCTAAATCTAGTTCTATAGATCATTAATGTGTAAACCCAATGTAAAGTGTAAATGTGTAGAAATTCTTACTGAAGAATCAAAACCAGCAATGTGACTGTCAGCATGAAAGACATAAGTTAAAATGAAATGATTTTATAGCAACTATTATTTTAATGTTTAAACACAATTCTCTTTAAAACTAACCATTAAATTTATTGCAGAAATGAATAAAGCATATGGATTTCGCTGCTTGTAATGTTTTTAAATTGTAGATGGAAGGCACACTAAGAACACAGTTTTGGATCATGTTTTCCACGTTTATACATTATACATATGGATAATGTAATCCCTGCTTCACTTTATAGCAGGAGACATACGCAGTATCCATTGATAATAAATGACAAGGTGCATTATCAAATGCCTGCAAGAAGGAAAATTAAGTGTGAATATCAGGGAACATTCTTGTTTTAGAGCTGTGTTTCATTTGCATTTATTGTGAGAATAGAGGAAAGTCATTTTTCCCACCAAGGACAGCAGGCTGGAGATTTCAGATGAGGGAGGAGTGCGTATTAAGTGTCAAAGTTGTTTGGGGTATGTTTGCTATGCCAGGTTATGACCATTATCCTTCACTTTCAATTACGTGTTTTGACAGGTAGAGAATGCATGCCTTTCCTTGTTTTTTTGCACCATAATTTGGAGTGATTACATATTCCAAACCGTCTTTGTAGAAATGCAACCAACAAGATATACTTGTCAAAATAAGAAATTTCAAGAAATTTTGATATCTTAAAAAATAGCACACATTCAAAGTAATAAGTGGTAGGATAACTTTAGTGCTCTAAATATTCTTCTATCTAAATTAATTTCATTCACATAATATGTTTCACTAAACCACTGCTTTTATTATGCCACATGAAACAATTAGATTTTGCTTCTTGCTAATGTTCTGTATCTTTGTTTTATCGTTCCTCCTGCTTATAATTGGCAAAGTGATTATGTCAAGTATATTTTGTAGCTTAATTTTAAACTTTGGGTAAGAGCTGTACATGATAGAAAAATATTTGTACTGTGAATGTACTTCTGTTTCCAAGGTAATGTGCTCATTTTAACTTTTCAGTGTATAATTATGCTATCATTTTGTTACCTTTTAGATGTTTTCTTTACCATAGCACCAGAAGGTTCAAAATGGTGTCAGTTTTAACTGAAAGAGACTCCCAAGAGATTCTATTTGTATAGATGTTTCAAGAAGTAATGCCTTTATATACTAAATTTGGTTATCATTTCTATTCATTCATAACTGTGTGACTATTTTAATTCCTTTGATACTTTATCAGAAAATATTTATTTTTGAGTATCCAAATCATTGTTCTTTCCTTCAGGATCAATACAGCTCACTTTGCTACCTATTTCATGTGTTCATGATACTTCATTTTCAAAGGAAAGAAGCATTATTTCTTAATAGCAGTATTGTGGAATTTCCCATTTATGATGCAAAAACCATATCCTAGGCTAGAGAATGCAGGTGAATGTAGTTTTACAGTTTATTTCTTCCAGGTTAGAGTTATTACCCCCATAAACCAAAAGCAGTCTTAAGTTATCATCAACATAAACCTATACATTAAAGTGTCAATTAAAAATGCCAAATACTAAATTATTGTAGATGTTATAAAAGATTCTTTTGACTTTATTTTTGGATAATATTTGGATTGTGATAAGGATGGGCTATATACTATAACTAAAGAACCAGATAAAAGTTGTATCTTTTATGAAACAATTAAAGCCACTTATTTTAATAGACAAAATTTAATGACTCTTTTTTTGTTCATGCCATTTTCCTGTTTCCCCAGAGTGAGACAATAAGGCAACTTGGTATAAAATGAGCTTCAAGCTAAAAATGCTATAACTATATAAAATTTATTATATAATTCTGCTTCAAAAATGACAGCTTAAATTGTAAGATTATTTAATAAAAATACCATTGAACTTTTCTATATTACATTACCACTGTGACTTGCATATATTTTGAATACATAAATACTACTTGTTTTATGTAAGGACTTGTTTCCTTAAAACGTATGCTTTCTGTGTGATATTTAGTAAAGGATAAAGCAAGGATTTCTTGGGAGGAGAAAAGGGATCATTGGCCTCTCTAATGTTATGAAGTGACTAAACTTTTAGAAGGTATCTTAGGGTTCCTTTCCATATCTTAATAATAGTATGCTAATTATCACAATATTAGTTTGGATACAGCAGTTAGTAGGAAGACTAAGGAATATGCAAGTAGACAGATCATCTTCCTACCTGTTTTGTTTAAATTCAATTCAAATCCTAATTTCTCTCACAATTTTATACTAATCATCCTGTTATGTAGTCTAGTTTGGGAATGAGTATTCTAATTTATTATAAATGTTGGGTTATTATAATAACTTACATTTAGTATTTATAAAAATTATAATTTATGCAGGATATGTAGAAGCATTTTAAAAATCGAGTAGGAAATATAATTAATGTAAAAACTGTGCTGCATGTAATTTTATCTTTTTGGATAATTAAGATGTCACTTCAGTTAATCATAACAAAAGACCATTATGATAGAGATTAAAGTGAATGTGTGATGCTTCTAATTAATAGAAAAGAAAATGATCTAGTCATTCATTTATCCAACTCATATTACTTCAGCATACATATATACCTGCCATTGCTCTAGGCAGCAATGAGTATAAAAACAAAAGACACAGTCCCTGTCCTCAAGTATTTCACAATCCAGTATGCAGGCAGGTGAGTAAATAATCACAGTAAGATTGAATAACTCATACAGTAGAGAAAATAAGAAATGTGTCTATCTCAACTGGGATCAAAGAAATCTTCCTAGACAGACGTGGTAGAGTAAGAAGTAGCCAGGTAATGTGCTGCACTGCAAGGTGGGAGAGATTTCTAGCAAAAGCAGACTCTGGGAAAGCACAGAGAAGAGCATGGCTCATACAACAAATTTCAAGGGTGACTGGAACAATTCAAGTATATGCCATTGTGGAACCAATTGACACTATAAGAGACAGGAATAAATCAAAACACAACACAATGACAACAACAAAACTCAAACCTTACAAGGTTTCTGATTTGGGCAAATAGATAAATGGAGGAATGATTTCTCCAGAATATAAGGAATGCAGGAAAAGAGGCAGACACAAGATAGGGAGATGATCAGTTTTAGACCTATCGGGATTGAGACCCATCTAATAATAATGATAATGAAGGTAACAACCATTTTTATAGTATTTTATGAAGTAGAAAATTTTCTATTAGTTTTATCTTTTTAGATATATATACTGTTTACCTGAAGTTTCTGAGAAAGATAGGATTATGTTCATTACCTTCCCTACAGTATAAATAAGAATATTCAGCCAAACTGGCTAAGTGACTCATTCATAATTATTTAGTGGTAAAATATAAAACTGGAAATTTAACCCAGTTTTTAGGGTTTGGCCTAATATTTCCCTATTACGTCATATTACAGTTTCCAGCAAAAACGTAATATTTGTTTATGAGCACATTTTGCAAGAACCATCTGAACAAGGGATCAAGAAAAATGACTCCCCAAATCCTGTACTTTTTTTTCATTTTAACAATTACCCTTTTTTAAAAATTTTAAATTAATATAAGTGAAATGAGTTTTTAGAAATAAAGAATGCTGTCTGAATCATTATAAGCATTCCTTCTATTTAAAACCATATTTTAATTTATTTTTCTTTTATAATAATCTATTAGCAAATTTATAATAATAGTGTTAAGTTCAAATACATATGTTAATGAAAATATGTGAAGGACACTTTATATACTCAGTACTCGTATCCATTATTGCCAACATGGATAATGATAATGCAAATAAATTAGGCAAAGCTCTGCAGAATATTCCCTAATCATGCCCAAGAGGTCACAATATATGAAACATTTAATATGATGTGATTATTTTTAGTGTCAGTGTTTAGCTTTCCATCTAATAAGTGAGTTCCATTGGCACAAATCCACATCTTAGTCATTGTTTGTGCCTAACATAGAGATTGTTAAATTTACTGTTGCAGAAAATAATAAATGAGTAACTGAACAAACAAAGAGCATGGGGTGATAGCTACAGGGACATTGTAGCTGCTGCACCTGTGCACAGACCAATTCATTGGTATGTAAATAGCCTGCATGTTTCAAAGAGAAGAGTCACAGGGAACTTTTGTTGTGATATGATGGTAAGAATGGTCAGCATACCAGGATGAATAATTCGTCTCTGATTTCTGTGGGAGAAACACAGAAATATTTTATTAAACTATATATCACATAAGGAAAAAGAATTCTAACAATTTTTAAACTTATCCTGTGAGCCAATTTCAGTATTTCTAGTATTTCAATTTAGGCAAAAACACACAATGAATAAATATAAATGATTAATTTTAAATTCAGAATCAGAACTAACATCCAGTAGAAGTTTCTCTAAATTTATTACCAGAATTCAAATAAATAAATAAAAACTTAAAAGAATTCTATTTAACCAATTTTAAAGAAATATATGTAATTATAAAAGATCCTCAGAACCATTCTGGTGTGTTGTTATGGTTACAAGCAGAATTTTTAAAATATATTTACACTTGGTTATAACTTCCAGAATCCTATTCTTTGGGGCTTAAATTTTTTGTCTGTGATCTTGAGTAAACATTGCACATTATCTGGGTACAATTTAGAACTCTTCTTTTGACATTTTCACTGACGTTTTCATTTTCAGCTTTAATTAATTACAACAAATTTTACACATAGATAATATTTTAGGAATTTCATTTCAAAAAGTAAAAATTATCAGTATGTTTAGTCAGGCCTTTGGACCAAATTAAAAAGAAAAGTATAGAAATTGATTTTATGGCGGGCACAGTGGTTCACGCCTGTAATCCTAGCACTCTGAGAGGCCGAGGTGAGTAGACTGCTTGAGCTCACAACTTTGAGACCAGCCTGAGCAAAAATGAGACCCCTGTCTCTACTAAAAATAGAAAAACTGAGGCAAAAGGATCTCTTGCGCCAGAGTTGGAGGTTGCTGTGAGCTATGACGCCATAGTACTCTACCCAAGGACAGCTTGAGACACTGTGTCAAAATAAATAAATAAATAAATAAATAAAATAAATTGAGTTTAAGTATGGAAAGGAAATGATATTTAACCATAAGAGGTCAGCTACCTCTTACTGAGAGACACTATAAATCTCGTGTTTATCAAGGCTCACGCTTACCTGAGTACAGTCAAACATGTTTCTTTGGTATCATAAAGTATTCTTGTAATATTCTTCTGGTTAATAAGTAATACTTAAATAGTCTATTAGTGAATTCATAAAAAATAGTGTTATTTTAAATTTGAAATATATTTTAATGAAAATATGTGAAAGAACTTTATTTTATGGAATAACATGCATAAAATCCAGGCAAACCATCTCATAATGCACATACAATCCAGATTGTGGGTAGATATTATCAAACTAAAAGTAAAATTTCATATTATATTTCTAGAGCAAATGAAATAATGGCTAATATTTGCTGAATACTTGCTACATGCATATTATCAGTGGCCTAAGTTTGTTCCATGTGTTTTCTAATTTGCTACTTGCAGTGACCCTATGAGAAAAAACTATAATTACCCTTCAACTTATGAGTTAATACGGGCTCATGAAAGCAAATTCAGTCTCCCACATTCATACAGCTAGTAACAGGATTACCTGGGACTTGAACCCAAATAATCTGCTTCTGGAGTTTGTTTGCTTCAGTGTCTACTCAGCACTTATTAAAAAAGAAAGCCTACAAATCTCCTAGAAACCTAAGTCTTTGCTCTGATTTTGTCTATCACTATCATAATAGACAAAGCACCTAATATTTTGTGCTTGGTTTATCAGTGAAGGCCTTAAGCTACATTACCTTCAATACCTGTTGTTGAATTAAAATCTTCAATAAAATTATACTTTTTCTTAAAATTTGAAAGTTATAAAAGATCATGCTTCTTAAGAAATATTTGTTAGTTCTGAAGATAAAATCTAGTTCCAAAGAACTATTGGTAAGCACAAGATTTCTTTCATGCTATCCTCCATCTAGGAAAAAATATCATTTATTCTTTTGTACTCCCATTGTTTTACCCTGTGATGGTATATATATTTTTTCATTTGTTTTACCTAAATCTCTACCGAAATCACTGAGAGATCTTTGAAGGCAAAAGTCATCTCTTTACACCTCTCATCTTCCTATTATTTAGAGTTATCTGCTGTACAATACGGGTTCTGTTAATAATTGTTTCAAATATGACTCTATCCACTTAAGAATGTCTTTAGGGCTTATCAGAGATGTTCCAACACTGGCTTATGGAGTAAGGTTCTCTGACTATGAGATCTCACTACCTACATCATTATTACTTCTGAGATCCTATGTACATGTTAATATGTCTTGTTCTATTACACATGTAGCAAAGAAATTAAATTCTGTAGACCAGAAAAGGCTAAAGCACAGCTTTCCAAAATGTGTTTCCTGGTACAGTAATCCTGTGAACTGCTTAGGAAAATACAATCTGTCACCCAAAACTATCTGATACAAAAGGGTATTACATTGCAGCTCCTCTTAAAGAATCACAACGTAACATAGCATATTAAAGGTCCTGAAAAGACCTAGAGTAAAAAAAAAGAAACAACAGTTTCTTTAATAAAGCATTTCTCAAATATATCTGATCTTGTTACCTACCCTGAAAATGAGAACTAACGCTAATTAAGGAAAAACTCGTGAAGAGCAGAGGGGACAAATTGAAATATGTTTCAATGAAAATGTCAGTATAATTGAACAGCCATGAACAAAGCAAGTGATATGATAAAAGCGTGGAAGTAAAAATGTAAGACTATAACTAAAAACATGGCCTAAAGCTAAACCTCATACATTCAGTAATGGGGAGTAATTTGGACAAATACTGTGTACTTGGGGCATTTTGGCCAGGGAAAGAATTTCAGACCTAGAACGCTCACCAAACTTACGAAGAATGATGTAACAGATGTTGGACTTCACGAAATTTGCTTTTTCTCTTCTAGATCCACAATATTGATAAAACTATCAGATAAAACATTCATAATATAGATGAAAATTTAGAATTGCAATTATATACAAGTTTGACAATTTGAAATTTACCTAATGACTTAAAAAATTATTATGCACATTCAATAATTTGTAATAGTTTTGTTGACAGCATTTAGTGAAAAAAATCCTTTTTCACTTGCGGGACATTTTAATTGCAAGTACAAGACCACGTAGAGCATACAAATAGGAAGACTATCTTTAATTAAAACAATTTACATATGTTCTGTTTCAGAAATGATCGAAATATTACTTTTAAATTTTTATTTTCTTGTACACAGTTTTTAAAGACATAACATGGTGTGTGCAGGTCAAATAAATTTTATCCTATCTAATATGCATGAGGGAAGCTAGCATATCATACTTAATAGAAAAAATTAACATGTTAGTGGTACCAAGATGCAGGGTCAGTAAAGCTAGGATGAATGTTGATTTATTTTGACAAAGTAAAATTTCTTTTCATCTCTACAATTTTATGATACAGTTTCTTCATTACTAGAGATGGCAAGGTATACCTCCATAATTTTATTTGAAAGAAATAGATTATAAGTTTTCCTGGAAGATTTATTTTAATGATATATATTTATTTCTCTAAAGATAAACATATCAAAAATAATTCAAGACTTAAAGAAACAGAATATTATTTTCTGATAGGTGTGACATCTGTTATTAGTTGGTGATTTAGGATTTTAAAAATATCCCTAAATTAATGCAGACCTACAGAAGCATTGGGTAGCAATTCAAGTGTTGCTCTATGTGATGCCGACTTGGTTTTTCCAGACTTAAGTTTGTTTTAGATTTTGATTTCTGTTAACAGAATTCCACCTTTCATTTTGCCCACGTTGGAGACATATTTCTCTTTAAAGCTCCTTGCTTAATTAGTACTTCAGTGATATTTTAGCTGTCAAAAAACATTTAAGTTATTTTTATAATCCATAATTTTATTTATACCAATAAAGTGATTGTCAATACAAAAAATGCATGTGTTCTTTATAATGATTATTTAGGTTAACCCTATATTTGATAAGTTTTTTCCTGAAAACTTATTTCTTTTTTTACAGTGTGTTTAAAATATTTAAAAATAATTATCTCTGTTAGAATTTATAAGAAAAAAATTCATTTAAAGAACATTTTGAACCAAATGAACCAATTTTAAACTACATAGAATTTTTATATAAGTTATTTTAATTACACATCTTCTAAATCTGAAGAACTGTCAAGTATAATACTTAGCAAAAAGGAAGAATTAAGTCTAGAAAAATTTAATTGGTTTAACCGATTTCAATTTCAGAGTTGGAATGAGAAAAGGATGTTAAAGATCCTCTAACTCAAGTCTTTAATTATATAGATAAGAAAACATCCAAAAATTAAAGTGACTTTTCCTACTTGGAGAAAAAACATGGATTAATTAAAGATAAATTTCTAAGGAATCTCTTGCTTACACCTTATTTGAGCTTTATAGGGTACAATGTTTATACTTAACTCAACCTAATTACATAGTATTAGTATCAAGATCACTTTTGGCATTTTACTCTTTCCCCCACTTGAAACATCTGACTCTAAAACTTTTACTAACAATTTTAATCAGGGCTTTCCAGTAGAACTTCCTGTATTATGGAATTGTTCTATGTATAATGTCTGCTAGACATATAGTTATTAGTACTTGAAATAGTACTAGTATGGCTAACAAATCAGTTCATTTAATGTTATTTGATTAATTAGTTTAAACTTAAATACTCGTAATTGGCCAGCAGCTACCACATTGAATAATTTGTACGCAAGCAAATGAAATGTGTACCTCCATGATTCCTTTGGATTTTTTATTAGATAAGGAACGAAATATAGGTAGATGATAGATGATAGATAGATGGACGGATGGATAGGTAGATAGAGAGAGAAAGAGATAGTTTTAATCCTCTAACATTTTAGGTGCTTTTTGAAAATTTACATTTGTTAGATATATTTGTTTTGGACAGCCATAATTTTTCAACATTTGTAAAACTATCTTCTTATGTACATGAGTTAGTATACTAAAAAGAAACATATGTTTAACATTATAAGACTATTTTAAACCATACCAGATGTTTAATAGAAAAGTCCTAAGAAATTTTGCATCATAGTATCCTTCTTAAAAGCTACAATTCAAAGAGGTATCAAGAATTAATTTGAGCATAGAGGGACAAAAATGTGAAATATTGTATGATGTATTGCTCCTGAAGCATCTGTAAACAAACTGGTTATTGATTTTCCTTTCTAGGTATTTGTATTGGATTGACTGCTGTGAGTATCCTCACATTGGCCGTGTTGGAATGGATGGAACCAATCAGAGTGTTGTCATAGAAACCAAGATTTCTAGACCTATGGCACTAACAATAGATTATGTCAACCACAGACTCTACTGGGCTGATGAAAATCACATTGAATTTAGCAACATGGATGGATCTCATAGACGCAAAGGTTGGTCCAGTAGTATAAAGGGTTCAGTATTTTTCCGGTACATAAAATATTAATTTAAAAATATATGTTTATTTTTGCTTTTTCTCATCAAACACATGTTTAATTTAAAGTTACATTATTATATTCCTTTATGACAATATTGATAAATTGGATATATTTATTTATAAATTTTATAATTTATGCATAAAATCATTTTCACACTGTCAGTGTTTCCTTTAAATTGTGTTTTTATAAATAGTTTTTCTAGTCTATGGTAAGTTACAAATTAATATGTACATCTATTTTAATTGAGTTGGAATAGAAGGATATTTGCTGATAGACATTAGGCTATTATTACAATCTGGTAAGATTTGAGTTTTCTTAAGAATTGAATAAAATGTAGCTCTCGACAGACAATGAAAACAGTATTTTAAAGTTATCAAGTAAGCTATCTATTTGATGAAAATTATTGTTATCTAACCAACACCAAGAAGAAAAGTAAACGCGAAAAGTAGCTTTCAAAAATAGAGTAATACTCAATGGAAAATAATGTTAATATAAATAAATGTAAAAATCTATAGACATTTTCTTTTACTTTTCTTTAATTCTTAGTAAATTAAAAAAAAACTCTTAAGTATAAAACAAATGAATAAAAAAAAAGTCTATAAAATATGTTAACCCTAGAATTATATTGGGGGAGAAGGCCTATTAGAGAAACAAAAATAACTGCGAATGAGGGAAATAAGAACAGATGGGGTATAGTAAAGAAAAAAGTGTGGTTCAAGTAAATATGATGTGGATATAACAGAAACCACAATGGGCTGGGTTTGAACACACCACCTCTGGCATATGGGGTTGGCGCTCAATTCCTTTGAGCCACAGGCGCCCCCCGAAACCACAAATGATTTCATCAAACCTTCAAAACATTTTAGATGCAAGTAATTTTTTATTTCTTTTATTTTTTTTTATTTTTTTTATCTCTTAAAATACAACTTTTAAAGAGAGGTCTAAAATAAAGCCCTATATGTTGGTATGGTTTCACTGAATATATTGCTCACTATTCTAACAATAAGATTAGGACAAAAAAAAAAAAAACATTGAGGAGAAGGGAATGAGGAGAAGTAGTAAGGGAGAGGAAATTATTGTTAATCATCAGGTGAGACCGTGCAAATGTACACCTGCATAGAATTTTTAGAAGGATGAAACTAATGAGTTTATTATGTCTCACTATTATGTAATTTACATATGTCCCTCTCAAGTTAATGTTTAAATAAATACATTCTTCTAACTAGAAATACTGACAGGAAGTTTTTAGAGATACTTTCTTAAGGTTAAGAAGTAGAGAAAATGTAGCTTGGTAAGCCATTTACTTAGGTGTTGACTTGGTAGAATGCAATTTAAGGGTAGAATAAAAGATCATTTCAAGATTTTAATTACAACAAAATTAATGTTGACAAACTAAAATCACATTTAACATTTCGAAATTAGATTCCCTCCAAAACAATCAATAATGAAATATTCTCCCTCATTCTTGGATGATGTAATTGTAAATTTGCTTGTGACAATTTGTGTTTTCCCTATGTAATCATGAAGCGGTCCATTTTTGGCATCCATATAAAATGATAGATAGTTGCTAATGTATAACTTTGTGCTAAAATTTCACTGTACACTAAAATTCATAGAAATTTTAGCTGGGTACATTAACATTTAAAAACATGCCACAGCATCAAATATTTGAACATTAGTGTTTGAATAACAAAAATTATTTTTTAAATATTAGGTCTATTAGAAACTATTGACTCCATCTTCTACTTACTTAAAAATTATGTCACATATGTAGTGATTAATGCTTTCAAAACATAATACAAAATTAAATGCAAATAAACAAAGTGTCTCTCAGTCATGGTACCCATGATGACTTTGGGTAGAGAGACATAGATAGCAGGGAAAAATACTAAATTTAGTAAAATACAATAAAATTTAGTAAAATATAGCAAAATAGTTGATTGGTTTAATGTAACCACATCAGATTGTATAAAAAAAAAATCAGCACATTGTACCCCACATAGGCATGAATGTATTCATGATCTATGTGTATTTGACTTAATAAAAAAAAAAGGAAAAAAATATTTGGCTGAAAGATAGTTTAGTATAATGATATTAAAATTTTAAATTAAAAAAAAAATTTTAAATTTGATTTTGAATATACCTTAAGGCTTAAGTGGAAATAAAAGCAAAGTCAAAGAGTTGCAGCCTTCAGAAATATTTTCTCCTAAAGGCTTTCTCAGAAAGACTAATGAAAAATTCATTAAGTGCCTTGTCAGGCATCTGCCAATGCCTGAACGCAGGCCAATAATTACCTGGTAGTTACTAATGAGGCACTAATTGCAGCCAGCCTGAATCCCACCAACTCCATAGCCAATGAAGAAAAGAGCCATTAATTTGCTATTTGTGAAGAGGTGTTGGATAATTCTATTCCTTGCATTCGCCCCATAAAGACATGGTGAATGCTGTGGGTTTTTAGTTGCCTATTTGCAAGTGGAAAAATGAGACTTTTTATACCAATGTATTAGTTTGGACATAAACCTCTTTGTTTACTTGACCAGACCAGTATTTTATATCTCATCGATTCTAAAGGATGGGACATACCATTCATGATAAAGTAATTTGAGAATATGAAGTCTATGAAAGATTTCAGAATAAGGGCTCTTTTAATTAATGGAGAAAAGTTAGGTCTTAGGACTTTATCCTTTAGAAAGTGTTTTTGCCCCCAAACATTCTGATGTAAACCACAGAATAATTCCATAAATGAAGCGCTATTTTTTTAATATTTGCCTAGCCACAAACCTCTAAAGTTTCTAAATTCTGTGATTTAAATAAAAGTTTAGATTAACATGTGCCTTGCAGTTTGCCTGAAAAATTCCATCCCTCTTTCTCAGCTACCTCCTCTAAGCCAGTACACCTTCCTATCAAATCCAAATACCACATTGAAAAAGTAAACCAAAAGCCAAAATACATTAGTCAAATTACTAATTTAGGGGCACTTAAATGCAATCTTAGTCATATGAACCTTTTTCAAATATCTCTCTGTACACATATATAGCACTCCATCAGTTTTCACAAAGATAACACAATATGACATAGTTTAATGTTAAAAATATATGATAAAATACATACTACTCTATGCATAAGTCAGAAAGTTTATTTTAAATTGCATCAATGGTTCATTTTTTTTTCATTTTTTTATTTCTTCCCTTTAGCTCTGCCCATTCATTCATTAATTCATTCAGCATTTACCTGTCTTTCTGTGACATGCATTATGCTTAGGCCCTGGTTTTATATAGATGAATAAGTCCCTGTCTTCAAAGCCAGTTCAGTGGGAAAGATTGATATCCAGGTAAACACATAAATTAGATCAGGGTCAGAGGAATATGCAAATATTCCAAAAGTGCAGCAGGGATAGGGAAGCCTTTGCTGAGGTAAGGAGATCACTGAGTAGTCTGAAAGATTTCATAAACCCTCTTCATATAAGGAAAATGGATTCTTCACACAGAGGGAATAGCATGGTAATAGCTTCATGAGACAGCCTGGAAGACATGTAAGAGGGAAATAATGACAAGAGATGAACAGGGGCAAATTGGAGCCAGATGGTAACAAGGCCTGTAAGTTAAGTAATTTGGAATTTATCCTTTAGGTCATAGGGAGCCATGGATGGTGTTTAGTTGATGGAGTGCTGTTATTAGATTTGACAACACCATGGAGAACGAAAGACCCTGGATGGGCAACCAATTTCGAGACTGTTAAAATATTTTAGGAGAAAAGGCTTGATATCATTATAGCTGTGTGAATGGAAGTACCATGTTAAATTCAATAGTTATGTAGTAGATAAAACAAGAGAGGATGTCTATAAACCCTTAAAATAGCAAAAATATTGGTAATTGAATTAGAAGTATCAGTGAATTATTTATATTATTATCTAATTTCCTATCCTCCAACTTTGGTGGTAATTATATTCCCCGAGCTCTTTTTGTTAAGAATGAAAATAACTAGAGATGTATACATTTGCACTTTTTAAAGAATTAAAATTACTAAACTAAAATAGACATTCAATAAGAATCTGTAAGTTATAAAGTTCCATTTTGATGACAGATGCATTGATATAATTAACATGTCCAGCATAAAAGCCATTCAAAGGATGTGGTTAAGTATCCTCTATTATATTTTTCCCTAAAAAGCATTTAAAACACCTGACAGTTTACCTAGAAGAAAGATTGCAAATGAGTGATGCTCTTTTCTCCTACTTCCTCTTTACAGAGGTAAATAGCTCCAAAGAAAGACTTCACAATTTGAGGATGGTCTTCAGACAGAAATATTCAGTTTTTAAATGTATTGTTACATAAAAACAGAATGGTTCTAAATATATGAATAATATTCTTCTTGTAGGTCCATTTATTGAGCACTTATCCCTACGACCCCCAAACCACAACCCTTCTCATAGAATTTTGGGCTTTGCTTTTCCATAAGAAGTAATGAGCCATTGCTGGAATGCAGATCTTTAAGTGAAACATCTCCTCGCACTGGAGAAAGCAAACCTTTAGGATCTTACGTGAATCCTACAGAACTAATGAGCATGGCTTCTTTAGAGCAGGATCTATTGCTAGCTACCTTAGTTATCATGAAAAGTATAGTTAATTTTCCTTTGTTGGCCTCATTTATAAAAATAAAATATTGGAAAAAATGACATGAAAGAGAATTTCAGAGCTAAAATTTTAAGCCTTCACGTAGGTGGATAAAACAACATTTTCACGATCAAGTTTTAATTGTAGATTAAGAGAGGTCCAAAATCTACAATAATCAAATATTTCCTAATTCATCCTATCAAATTGCCAACATAATCCTCTGAATATTATTATAAAAGTTACTACTAACTGTTAAAATTGGAAACTTGTGAACTGCTCAGGTCAATCAAGGAAGATAAAACATTCCTCAGGACTACATTTTATTAAGTGCTTTATACATACAATCTATTTTGGTCTTCAATGGACTTTTCTTAGCCTACTACTGAGATTCCAAGAACTACAGCCATCAAACACATATGATAATTTTATTAGGAGCCTACATATTCAAGCACTGTGCTTGCTCCAAAACATGCCCTTTTAAGCATTCCATTAACCACTGTTATGCAGTAAGTTCTATTAAAACCATTTATCAGCAAAGAAATAAGTTCAAAGAAATTAGGTACTTGCTTTAAAACTAGTAGTCTGGAGAATAAAATTTGAAACCAAGTCTATCTGGTTTGGTAGACTCCTTGCTTGCTACTTTTCACACAGCCCCTGATTTTTGAACAGATAATTGAAGATTGATGCCTACTTGGTATAGCCTCTAAGAGCAACAGTTAAGGCACAATTGCACAATTGCACACCTTAACAAAAAAGGAGTATCCATACCTGAACTCCTTCAGACTAATTTAAATAATGGACATAGGTAAATTGGATAAAATATAAGGAAAAAATACTCAAACTAAAACCACAAGAACATAATTGTCTTAAAAGAAAGCATATGTCTCATCAAATCCAAATATTTTTGTTTCTTTGAGGGCATGAAATGAGCAATAATGTCACTTAAAAACATATACCCTGTGTCTTAGCCTATTTAGGCTGCTACAACAAAATATCATATTCTGAGTAATTTATAAACAACAGAAATTTATGACTCATAGTTTCAGGCTGGGAAATTCAAGATCAGAATGCCAGAAGATTCAGTATCTGGTAGTCTGATGAGGGCTCATTCTGTCTGCTTCACAGCTGGTGTTTTGTTGCTGTGTTCTCACATGGCAGAAAAGGGAAGGAAGATCTGAGCCTCTTTTGTAAGGATACAGTTCCCATTCATGAGGTTGGAGTCCTCATGATCTGTCACTTTCCAAAGGCTCCACCTCCTAGTACCATCGTAATAGGTATTAGGTTCTAACATATGAATTAAGGGGTGATGGGACATCAACATCCAGACCATAGCATTTTGTCCCAGGCCTCCAAAATTTATATTCTTTGGAAATATTTGTTGTATCTTTCTAGCAACAAAAGTATTATTATCTTGTTTTAGCACTGCCTGAGAGTTCTGAAGTCCACAGTTTCTTCTAAACATTGTTAAAATTAGATACAAGTGAAACTCAAGGTATGATTCATCCTGAGGTATATTGCTCTCCAACTGTGAACTCATGAAATTAAACATGTTGTGTACTTCCAAAATACAATGATAGGATAGGCATAAAATTAACATTTCCATTCCCCAAAGAGAGAAATAAGGAAAGAAGAGAAGAGTAATAGGTCCTGATGAAATCCAAAATTCATCAGGGAAATTATTAATTCTTAAAGCTCCAGAACAATCTTCTTTAAGTCTTATTTTCTGGACAAACTGGGACAGGGTTGAACCCCAAAATCTCCTGGGACTGTACCCTATGGTTGTACTGGATATTACTCATTTTGCAGCTCTCACAAGTTGGAGTCTCTTGTATAAGGCTCTCCCAGAATGGTTGCAAGCTATGACTTTACCAACCTAGTATCTTCTGGGTGGTTTTACCCCTATAGCTCTGCTAGGCAAAGCCATAGTGGGGACTGTCTAAGGCAACCCCAGTTCTATGACTTAAACATGCATTGATCTAATGGGAGCTATCTGCTGTGGCCCCACCCCACGGAGATTCTCTGTTTAGATCCCAAAGATTTTGGCTGCATTTTTTGCATTTTTTGAAATTTAGGTGGATGTAACCATATTCTGGCAGCTTGTAGCACTCTACATCCTACTGGAATTGCATTATGACAATGCTGCCAAGGTTTACCTTATGTGCCTTCCAGAGGGGCAATGTGATCCACATATGGAGATGTGCTTGAGCCACAGTAGGCCTGGTTAAGGAGCGCTACACTCAATTTTGGGATAGAACCTTGATATTGTTCTGCTTTTAAGGCCCTGGCTTGGCTTGTGATGAATAGGGCAGCTTTGAAGATGTCCAAAATGCCTTCAAACAAAGTCATTCTTCCATTGTCTTGATGAATCACATCAGGCATGCTAATCTCTTCATTAAATGCTTGGCTACAAACTTGGTGTTCTTTCCGTGAAATGCCCTTTCATTCTATACAAGGTGGCCAGGTTGAGAATTTCCAAATTTTAATTTCTGCTTTTCTTTAGATTTAAAATTCCCTCTTTAATTCCTTTCTCTCTTCTTGCATTTTACTGAAAGCATCAAGTGAAGACAAACAGCTCCTTTAATATTTTCCTTCTGCCAAACATCCTGTTCTATCACTGTTAAGTTCTACCTTCCACAAAACACTGGCATGAAGCATGATTCATTTTTTTTCCCACTTCATTATAAGGATTGTGTTTCCTCAGTTGCAGCAACATGTTTATCTTTTCCATTTGAGACCTTAGAAACATGGCCTTTATTATAGTTCATATTTTTACCAGCATTCTGATCACAATTCAGAAAATTTTATGCCTTGTTATAGTTTCCCTTTTCTTCTGAGCCCTCAGTAGATTTTCTCTTAGGCTTTTTTATGGCAAAGTTCCTAAACCTTCGAGCATTTACCCATTACCCATTTCCAAAATCACCTTCACATTTTTAGTTGGTTGTTACTACAACCCTTGTAGTTCTTAGTACCAATTTCTGTCTTAGTTTCTTCAGGTCACTATCACAATATACCTTAGGCTGAGTAATTCTTGCAGTTCTGGAGACTGGAAAGTCTAAGATCCAGGGCTTAGCAGATCTGGTATTTGGTGAGAAATCTGTCTACTTCACAGATGACTTCTTGCTGTGTCTTCTCATGGTGGAAGAAGAAGGCAGTTCTCTGGGACCTCTTTTATAAGGTCATTAATTCCATTCATGGGAATAGAAATTTCACGAAAATCAGTTCCCAAAGTTCCCATCTTTTAATACTATTACATGAGATACTACATACATGTGTTAGGTTTGGACATAGGCATTTGGAGGGCAGTACCATCATTCAGACCCTGCTTTATTGAAATAGTTTATGGCAGAGTTTGCTATTTTAAAACTAAACACATTCTTTGCATATAGTAAAACTATTAAATCTTATTTGTAAATTGATGTCACAACAGATTTTCTGAAATTTGAGATCTTCTATCATTGATTGTTTGCATTCTGAAGAGTAATACAGTCATCTCTGAATGGATTATTTATTAAACAAGTTTTAAGTATCTCTTAAAAAATTTTTACCAATAACTTTGCATATATACCTTAATTTAGAAATATCTTTTTTCCACTTAATGAAAAGAAAATTAAATTTTAGGGATTTTTTTGCTTCTGACTACTTATGTTAGTTTTAGTTTTCTCCTTTTATGTTAATTGTGCCATGAACTTGAGATATCTTAGACAGCTAGGTAGTATTTTTGGCAAATAAAAGCCTGAAAATACTGTAGAAATAGTAATTACCATAGGGTAAACTAAAAAATATGTACATTTGATTTTTAAGCTTTTTTGTTCTAATAAATAGTTTCTTCCAGAGATACTGAATATCACTAAATGATTTAACCTTGTATTAAATATGTTGATCATATGAATATTTTACCTATTTTCCTGGAAGATTATTCTCTAACTATAATTTCTCTGAACAGTAATAGTTGGGTCTCATGTTGAACTATAATTTATCACTGAACTGTCTTTTATTTTGTGAACAAATTATTTGAAATTTTAAGCAATTATGGTAACTACAACTTTTAATTTAAAGGATAACTATTTCTAGGTCTTAAATTTGAAGAGCCTCATATTAAATTGTCAATATTGTAGTCTAACTCTATTGTTTGTTTATTGCTCTGGGAATCCAGTTGTTGTTGTAAGGGGCCATTCTATGTTGGCTTTGAAAATCCAAATCATAACCCATGCAGTTAGTCTAATTAATGTTGGAAAAGGAATCCAGATCTCAGCATGCTACTGGTGAAATAGCATAAAATATATTTGAAAGGTTTGCTCTGAAGGGAAAGATAAAAACATTGCAAAGGGAAAAGGGAGTATTCTATGTTCCATATCCTGAAACTCAATAGCTGTTGCATTTAGGTCTTTAGAAAATTTATTCTCTGAAGCTCACCAAAAAAAGGGATAAAAATCTAGAAAACACTTCCCACCCCGACTTCCACTATTTTACAATATTCTAGAGTGTTTTTTTCTTGGTAAGAAAGATACTGTAGTTTTAGTACTTAAAAAAAAATTTCTTATTATTCACAGTCCATTACAAATAGTAGACTTCACAAGGTATTTTATGCCACTAGTGTTGATTTGCTGTTGTTTATAATACAGTAAAAGTAAATGGAAAGAAGCAAAATATATTAGTTACTATAGAAATGTTTCAGAACCAATAAAATAAATTGAAATTAACTTCCATTTCTAAAATGTCTTAGCATATCAGGGTGAATCATGTATTTCAGTTTTATCCCTTGAATAGAACATGTTACATTTAATTGGATATATGTTTAAATAGATCTTGTTTTTACAAATATCATGTATTCTGGGGTCTTATTAAAATAGGGACATTTTAAGTATTACTCTAGTTTGAGTTTTAAGTCATTGTCCACAACCTCATGCATTTCTAATACATACAAATCAGTGGAGAATCCACAAAGGGTCAGTAGTTTACAGATCTGTAGGTTCACTCAAGTTCAGTCACTCCCTAATTTAAACACATTACTTTGCTACACAATTGTTCAATTTATTTTCCATTGAATAAGGCTTCTATTTATGCCGCCATTAGTAACATTTTTAACAGTGGGTTAGACTAAATCATAGGATGACTGTTCTATCAATTCCCTCATTTAACCCTATTCTTTGGTAGGACTACCTAGAACACATTAGAAAATTCTTGTACTACATTACATTTTTCCTTATTTTTATTCCAGAAATAAATTTCTAATGGCAAGAATTCAAAACAATACAATACTACATTCATGTAAATGGCTCTACTTGATGTCTATCCCAAAGGCAAAATGGTTTTTAAAGGTTTCAGTTTGCATTAGGATTCTCTGACAAACATACTCCTTGTAGAATATCATAAGAATTATATTTAGTACTGATAGTTTCAGACTATCTCATTTCCGAGTACTTCCGAAGGCTTGTATCACTGGCAGAAAGGCCCAGAAAGTTTCAAAGCAACAGAAATATATTTTTTGCAAATGCATGAAGTACTGTTGCTTTGTTTACTTCAGAGATTGGAGAGCAAAGCTGTCATCATGCAAAGATTTTTAGGCAAATCTAGCTTTCAAAATGAATGTACTACAATTCTCAGTCTGTTTCACAAACTTCACATTCATTAACAGAAGTACTTTTTTTAGACATTAAATATTGAAGTGGCCATACATAACTTTCTATTTTGAAAAATTTAAAAATGGATGGGAGAGGGAAAGTGATTGAATTATATTAAATTTAATACTCCTAATCTATATAGAGAATACATATTACTTGAGCTGAGAAGGTAAACAAAAAGAGGAAGAAATACTAGAAAAGGATGGACCATGGATGCCGTTAACCTCTTAATAATGACTTAAATTTAAGAAAGATATCTATATACAGCATTGATCTTTGTACTTTGCCAACAGGCATCACACTAATTTCAAAGAGTTATACTTTTAAAAGTCTGGGTATCAACAACTACGCTAAGGTGAGACATATAACTTCAGTTCAGACATTTGTTCACTGTCAGTATCCAAAAGGCAGCCTGATAGAATAGGTTCTCAGAGTATGAACTCAGATCTGGCACACACTGTGACATGTTTTAAATGGAGGAACTTTATTTTTCATCCCTGAAAATCTCACTGAAGGACCATAATATTTTTTATTAGAAAAATACAGTTTTAATATTCTAGCATAATATTTGCAGATGTTGCCTATTCCTAGTTTTCCTGACATTTCATAATATTTAATTCATCTTAAAAAATGGATTTTGAATCCTTTTGGCAGAAATTTTATTTGTAATATTATTTGTTACCATTAAGCAGGATCACATTAGAGAGTAGGCAGGTAAAATATTAATAGAGGCAGCTATATCTTGGTAGTGTGTTGTAGGTTCTAAAGAAATAATTATTTAGCAAAAAAGTTCTGCAAACATTAACAGAGAAAGGGACATAATTATTGACATAGAAAAATGTCCGTGGCCCTGAGTTTATATAAAGCACAGTCTTTGTTAATAGAGTATTTGTAAAGCTCTGGTTCAACAGTCATTCTCTGAAGACCGGTCTTCCCCGGGCCACTTTCCTACCCACTCATCCTGCTCTGTTACTATTCACAACAGAGAAATCATGATCCACCCACCCACTGGCCACTGTCCTGAATCTTCCACTTTCTGTGTCATGGTAAACTACCTTCTAAATTATCACCTGAATTTTATCATCTGTTTACCAACCTATACATTTTGTAGCTTTTGTTTAACCTCACCTCATTTTTTAATGCCAACTGTTTTCCTTTCTCATCTCTTTCTTTCTGCTTTTTCATGTTTTCTTGCATCAAAATTCATGTCCTATCTTCTCTACATACTTTGTTGTACTTTTATCCTGGAAGGATATCAGAGAAAACGGTTGTGTTCTTAACCTCTCTTCTGAAGACAGGATGTTTTAGTCAGGCTAAATACTTTGTCTAGACTGATCCATGTAGGGGCTGTGTTAGATGATAAAATATGAAAAACATTAACTAATTGTAGTTCTAGTTAACCTACCTCTGACACTTTGCCCTATTCCATGTGTTAGAGCTGCTGACTTCTACAGACTCTGTTACCCAGGCACCCAGGCATTAGCGCCTGATGTCAAGTTGGATTTATTCCATGGGATTACTGGGAGGACATTAGATGTTGGACAGAGGAAGAATTCAGAATATTTGTCTTCTTTCCCTTATGCACAACCACAATTATTGGCAGTGGCTAAGTTCATCCCCCAAAGGCCACTGCTCTTGCTGGGTAACTTTTTTACTCAGCCACATTTTCCAAGAGGTACTAGTGACAGACCTAGGAATAAGCAACCCCTCATTGGTCTCTTTGCTATGCCCATTCCTAGTAAATAAGTCCTTTATTAAACTCTCTTCAGTTACCACTTAAAGATGTATTTCCTGTTTGCTGCAGCAACTTTCGCTGATATCAAATAGATTGTAAGAGATTGAAATAAGGAGAAAGGTGTATTTCTCAATATTTTAGCTCTAAGAGGATGGGAGCCTTTAGTAGGGATAATGGCACAGAGAAAAATTTCAAAAGTGGAAGAAGCATAAAATATATTAAAATGTAAAAGACAGTAGGTGTCAAGGTTTGATTTCATATGCTTATTAACATTAAAGATTTAGGAAATCAATCTTCCAAACTGGCTATGACTATAACCAGTCATAGACTGAGGACCACGTTGACCTGATAGTGCGCTTTGATCAATACATAAACTCTCTAGAACTCAAATACATCAATTCTAAACTCAAGTTACTTTGAGATCTTGACTTCTTCATAAAAATAATTATAGAATATGGTGGTTACATTCTATAGCTTTTCATTTTTTACTTTTGAAAATACTGCTAAAAATTTTATAGTTATTTTTAAATGATAAATTACTGGGATTGGTGAGAATAAAGTAACATTTTAAAATATAATTTAGATTTCTCAAAGTAAATCTTTGAGAAGAAATAAGGGAAAAATATAGTATTAATAGAAATATCTGTGTTAGTATTAACCCAACGTGCAATGTTATGTCTAATCTGTCAGCATTGCTATGTTATATTCTCCCTAACATCAACTATGAGATTTTAACTCAGCAAAGGATGAGAACTATGTTACTGGTACATTTTGTTCCTAAGTTACATATTTAAAGAACATTAATCAGAAATATAAAATTGTAATGATATTATCCAGGAATCGAATTGTTTAGCCTATCCAAAAAATGAATAATCTAGGGTGTTGTAATAGAGTATATCTATAGCTGTGAGGCAACCACAGTTAAGCCAAAAGTGTGTTCTGGATTATAACCCTTTCCATTTTTCACCATTACTATGAGTCTTAGCAGGATAGCATCCAGCTGGACTCACAGGGAAAAGTTACATATGGAGCTATTTCTTTCATTTAATTTTTTGGCAAATATTAACTCCTTTGTTCCAAAAGATATAGTGTATAAGTCAAAAATTAGGAACCTAGTACTTGAGTGGAATGCTGGAAACAGTACAATAAATACTGCTGTTATACAAAATAGAGGCCTAACTACAGTAAGCCGCTTTGAAATAGGCTTTAAATATGTAATAAGTACTTGGTAACTACAGCCCACATAGCAATTTTGTTTTCCTCATCTTTTGTGTGTCTACTGAATACCTATAAAGGATAGATTCCTTATATTTACTTTTCACATTTCTTTTTAGTTAAACAAATGCAGCTTTATATACGACAACTGGTTATATAATTTTCCCTTAAAAAGGATAGCTTTCATCATTTTGAGGAAATATTGACTACTTTTTCCCTAAAATTAACTACTTCTCAGTATTAGTAAGAGTTCGTTAACTTGTACCCTTGAATTCCTTTATTAAACTCTCTTCAATTACCATTTAAAGATGTATTTTCTGTTTACATGCAGCAACTTCCACTGATATCAAAGAGATAGTAAGAGATTCCCTGAATTCCATGTTCAAATTTTATGAGCTCCACTTACTGAGTTTGTCTTAGTCTGGTTTTGCTGCTGTAACAGAATACTACAGAAAAGGGAATTTACAAAGACAGTTTATTTGCCTTAAGGTTCTGGAGCTGGGAAAGGAAAAAGCATGGTACTGGCATCTGACAGGTTTCTTCCCATGGCTGAAAGACATCACATGACTAGACAGCAGACTCGAGACAGGAGAAGAGGAGGGCCAAACTCCTACAATAGCTGACCCATTGCAATGGTAATGGAATTGAAGTTGGCTCATTACAACATCAGGGACTTCATGAACTTATCTCAAAAGCCCTACCTCTAATACTGTTACAATGACATTTAGGTTTCTAACACGTGAACTTTGGGGGGATACATTCAACCCACAGCACTGCCAAATTACATCCCATTATATATTTCTTGTTGTAATATATATAAACTCATATGCATACATACATACATATATATAATATAAAAATAGACAACCAAAATAAATAGCTTTTGTCTCTAATCAGAATAAGGAAATTTCTTATGCCAAAATATGAGATGCTTTGGCTCAGAACATCTTCTTATCTAATCTCAGTGTGGGTTAAACTCTTCATATATGGATGGAAAAATAAACACAACATTCATTCATTTATTAATACTTACTATTTAGCAGTTAATATATGGCAATTTTTTAAAATTGAAGCTTAAGCAGATAATCAATTAACTCTCGTTGAAGAGATTTAGATCTAAAAAGGGAATGAAGCATACTGCCACTTATGCAGTTAGGAGCTAAACCCTCAGAAAGGCAATATGTGAAGATTTGTAACCTGTTTTCACTTTTTTTGTTTTGCTTGATTTTCACTAATATTGCTTATGACATTAGGGAGGTAGTCACTATCTCTTACAAGACTAGCGTCAT
The DNA here is from genome assembly GCA_963574575.1 of Galagoides demidoff. Classification (NCBI taxonomy): domain Eukaryota; kingdom Metazoa; phylum Chordata; class Mammalia; order Primates; family Galagidae; genus Galagoides; species Galagoides demidoff. The sequence goes on from CAUYQV010185160.1 coordinate 30,633, forward strand.
GTAGCCAGGATAGAGTTTGATGTATGGCACTGGGTTCTCCCTTGTTATTACAAATTGGTTGTTTTTACCTTTTTTCTTATAAATCAAATACTTTGGCAGTTGTATTTAATGTTGTTGGGGAAGTAAGCACATTTGCAAAATATGCAAGTTTGAAGCAGGGGTATAGAGGTGCTAGTGACTATCCTAGTCTTCACTGCCATTGTCAAACAAGGAATCACATCAGATTGTCACTTTAGCTAAACAGACTAATTTTCTATATACATGTTCTGTACATTCTGTTATGTGCCATTTTTATCCTGAAATAATAGTTCACCCCTTTCTGATTTCCATAAATGTATGGTATATATATTTGATAACAGAAGTCCCTGATGGGTAATCACTACTTAATACTTGTTCAATGCTTAAATGTCCCATGTCTGGAAAACATGCAATTGCAATCAAGCAATCACATAATCTGAACGTCATACAGAGTTTATGAAATTAGTTCCACTGTTTTACATACCCTACCTTACAAAGTTGGCTTTCTTAAAAGCAGTGCTAGCATGCTAACATGGGGGAGCTGACTAAGATTTAAACGTCAATACTTCCATTTACTAGCTTTTCCATCACTCTTTTACTTGAGTTATAGATCTCAGTTTCCTCATCTGCAAAGTAATGTTTACTGCTGCATAATAGAGTTGTTGGGAGTATGTAGAATAAAATAAAATAAAATAGCAAAATTGCCTGTTCCACCTATTGAAACGACTGGCCTAGTTCTGGAGAACCCCTGTGCTTAATAAATATTAGCTATGGTTACTGCTAAATAGCTAAAAGGATTGCTAATTCTTCAATGATAATTTGTAAATTCCCACAATAACTGGTTTTACAAAAGTTTTTTGAATCTTTCTGTGGACTGAGATTTTTGGAAGTGATGAATGATTTCTTTGAGCCTGTATTTAATGATATGATTACTTCCTTCCCATCTAAAGAGATCTAAATTAAATATTTCTGAATCTTTCAACATTTCATTTAAATTTTTATCTTACCTAAAAATTTCCAAATCTATGTATCATGGTCACCCATCATCATGATGTAACTAGCTAAAAGCATTTTGTTATATATCTTTAAGAATGAATTTATACAGGCAAAGGGCATGGATGAAAATAGTTTATGTAAATAGCTCTTACATGATTTACTAAGCAAACTATTCTTTTACTTCTTCTTTTCACTCCTTTCTAATTTCACTTATTTTAGTCATGGTCTCCATGTCTTTGAGAGCACACAGATAATTAAGTCGTCGTGTGTACATCTGGACGTTTACATCAAAATTGAAAACATCTAGAGTGTGTACATATGATATTTTTACATCCTTTTTACACATAGCTTATATACTGAGATGGATTTCTAGCTAGATGATATTACTAATAATAGTCAATAATTTAATATATCACCTATTTTTAGAATTCTCATTTTAATTCTTGTATTTCTACTGTTCCTGAGTCTTAGTGAATTCTCTGATCACATTTGGCCTATCTGAATAAAAGTAGCAAATCAATAAATTTAAAATGTCTTCTTTTAGTTGAAAATACAAGTTTACTCAACATTTTAAATATAAAACTATAAACTTTCATAAAAAGAGTGAATTTTATTTGAAATTCTAACATTTACTACTGAAAGGAATATGCCAAACTTTAGTTCTCAGTCATTAAAATCTAATAATGAAAAAGTACCCTTTACTGGAATTACAGTACATTTTGTTTGTTAATGAACTGTTTCTCAGAACTTCTAAAAGTATATCTAAAAATTAATACAGAGAATATGTAAAATGTTTGTACATGTTAGGAAGTTTCCATTTTCTTAATTTATTGATTGTTTTAACAGTTTTGAGAAACTAAATACACAAAGAAAACTGTACCACGATTTAAAATTATCTGACCCCCAAAGACCAGATTTCTTATATCTCATTTGCTCAATAGGACCCTATAGTCTCTTGAAAGAAAAATTTGCATTTATGATGTTCAATCTACTGTTTATATTTAACCAGCATAAGTTACGATTATAAAACAATTAAAATCTTTAAACAGTCATATGACTATTCAGACACCATAATATATTGTTACTTGCCATCCTTATTTCCCTCTATCCAATCCCAGTTCATCTTATAATAAAAATATTCATAAAATATCAATAACTAGAGTGGTTTTATTAGTTTTCTAGTCACTTTATTTCTAGGTAGTAGACATATTTCATCCTGGATATCTAATTTGGTCATTTTAAACATGGGAAAAAGGAGGACAATGACCTCCTTGAGGTAGATTTAGGTATTAAGAACAGGAAGATTAAAACACACACACATCTACATACCTACACCAACTGTTATTTTAAAAATGTTGGCTGGTATTTGTTTCTGGTGAAACAGCCTTTAATGGTAAGCAGAAGCACATTCACTTTTTTTTCCCAGTGGTTAAACCAAGCTAAATCTAAGCTAAGCAAGCTCTGTGCCCAATATCGCATTCTTTCAACTGGTAATAAAGAACCTTGCTGGCCTGACAGGTTGTCACAGCAATTATTCACAGGAAGTTCTGTAGCAGTTGTATCTGTCAGCCCATGTAGTATTGAATATTTTAACTGGCAGTCTTCCAAGACTGAACATTAATCTTACCATCTCCTATTACAGTCCCTAATCAAGATATTCCAGGGGTGATTGCACTAACATTGTTTGAAGACTACATCTACTGGACTGATGGGAAAACCAAGTCACTCAGCCGTGCCCATAAAACATCGGGAACAGACAGACTCTCACTGATTAACTCATGGCATGCCATCACAGATATCCAGGTGTATCATTCTTATAGACAACCTGATGGTAATTATTCTTTCCATGATTTCCATAAATGCATTAACATCTTTCAGTAACATCCCATTTTGAGTCTTTCAAGGTTAAGTGTAACGTTATTTTTGAAAGGATTGCCAGATTTCATTATTTAGCATCATTTTATAGAAGAATTCACTTGATATCAAGTATTACTATTAAGGGATATGCTTAGAAGCTCAATAATAGCGCAAACAATTATTGATTTGTTCAAATCATATTAAGCAAAAAGGACAATAATAAGTGTAATCAGGGAAATGAAGATTGCATTCTTGAAATAATTTGTTTACAAAATAGTTATAGGATTCTTAAGTTTCTGGAATCCTGGGTAGAATGGATTATTTTTAAGTAGCTAGGATTGTAATAATGACAAATATATCAAATTTGCTTAAATATATGTCTAATAGGAATTCTATCAGGCCTTGCAAAATAAAGGATTGGTCATCTTACTAAAAAATCCTATCAGGCCTATCAAGCAAAGTCATTGCCCTAGTAGTTGTAGATCATTGTTTCATTGTTTTATTTAACATTTATATTTTTGAACATATGTGTGTCTTCATCCAAAATGTTTATATTCTCTATTTTTCTGGTGGACAGTTTTCCTACTAAAATACTTTTTTTTAATAGAAAATGCAATCTTAAAATTATTTAATGGTAAAATCCATGTCATTGGATAATGAATATCATTTGTGGTAAATAAAAATTATATTTATAACCTTGATGAGCTTTTGATCGCAGTTTTACTCAAATACAGTTTGGAAGCTTAAATATCCTATGTCTAATCCCATGTTAAATTATTCATCATGATTGTCTTATTTTGTTATTGTTGTTTCTTTCTCTTCTGTAGTCTCCAAACATTTCTGCATGATAAATAATGGTGGTTGCAGTCATTTATGCCTTTTAGCCCCCGGAAAGACCCATACCTGTGCATGTCCCACCAACTTCTATCTTGCAGCTGATAATAGGACTTGCTTATCCAACTGCACAGCCAGTCAGGTGAGTGGAGGTCTAGAAATCATCTCCTGGAATGTATGGGCAAGTTGTTATGAAAGTTTTGCTTGAGTTTGTTTATGTTTGTTTAGCATGACATAGAATGAGCAACAGAAGAGATTTTATATATCTCACAAGGGTACGATGATTAAGGCATTGGTAGACAAAGGTAGGTGGAGTTAAAACACAGCAAGAAGTTTTCCTCGCTAATCTGCCCTGTATCACTGACTCTTCCATATCTCAGAGCCAGTGATTTGGACAAGATAAATTGGATGAAGAGTAATTCTCTAGATACTCTTTTATTAAAACATTATATGATCAAGATAGTATCCTTCTGAAACCTCTTTTTCTTCCAAATTTAATTATTTTCAGTGAAGATATCCCAGAAATTAAATTTTATACTAAAATGATAATTGTGTGGACTTGATTTTGTACTTTTCAAATTTTGGACGACAGTCATATGGCTCTATAAAACTAGACTATGTGATATTTGACTCACTGTCTTTTTTTGATTTAAGATAAAATTGTCAAAGAAACTGTTTTTTTTAAAAAATGACTAAATTTATTTTTATAATTCTGTGTTTTGAATTTGCTGGTATTCCAGTTACTTGCAGTGACTTCATGGCAAGAAATTAAATTTCTCTTAGAGTGTGTTTATCTTCAAAATGGAGAAGATAGGAGTAGGGTGTTGGCCCCATATACTGGAGGTGGTAGGTTCAAACCCAGCCCCAGCCAAAAACTGCAAAAAAAAACACCTCAAAATGGAGAAGTTAATTCTAGCACAACTTGCCTCTCAGATTAGAACTGTGAATTCTGTTAAGGAATTATATAAATGAAAGAGATTGGACCTTTTCCATGGTGTGCATATGTGAAGTGGCTAGGAGTCACTAAAGCCAGGCTCATTAAGATTCTATAGCTGACTGTCTTTTTGAACTGGCTGCATTACCCTAGGGTTGTTACTAAACTTTTTGGTGCCTTACTTTTCTTCTCTTTTAAATGAAATGATAATATTTCCAGGCCATTTCACGAAGAGTAAGTGGGAAATGTTTCTGGTGTATAGTAGATGTTATTATTACTCCTGCTTATAGTGCAACTGGAATATGCTTTAAAAGAATATATGTGCAGTTAGTATGAGGTGCCGTCAGGAGGTTCTGATGCCTAGTTGAAAGCAAAGCCATATATTCTGATTTCTTTACAAATTGTGTTATAATAATTCCCTTAGGATTTGTGTAAAAAAATACAATTTTTTAACATCTGGATATTTAAGTCATTATGAGAGATAAAATCAGTAATAATCTATTCCTTTTGGCAAAATTTAAGGGAGAAATTTTTTTTTAAAGTATTTTAATATATAACTGCTGTGGTACTATTTAGTTAATTCCCAGCTTAACCTCCAGGTTATTCTAAAATAATCTTTGGTCTCCTGCTTTGGAGTGATCTATGAGTGAGTTTATGGCTGAGGCCATTGCTGACTTTTTAGAGATGATGCCTGCCTAAGACACTGTAGTGTGATGTGTCTCAGCAGTCAGCTGACACTTGAGTTAAACCACAGAATGCTTTGAAACACAGATCAACATCTTAAACGTCAAGACATAGGTTATAAAACATCAGCCTCACTACAGACATAAGAGGAACTAAATTTTTCAAATTTGCATTGTGCAAGAAATTCTCTAGTTATGTTTATTTCGTGCCAAAAATATCTGATATTCAATTAAATGAAAACACAAGTTAGTATGAAAGTATTATTTATTTAATAAAATTATTTCCCAGTTTGATAAGACTAAAATATTTAACATTTAAGAAAATGATTTCCCAAATGGTGACAAGACTAAAATATTTATGATTTTTCCAATACCCCAATAATTTTTATCATTAATTTAAAAAAATTTCAGAAAATTTCAACAGTAGCAAAACAGGGCAAACCAAAATATAGAACAGATATTTTGGTGTTTAACTATACTTACAAAAAACAAACAAAAAAAGGAGTTATCATTTCATTTATTTCCTCTTCAAGAAAATGAGGAGTAGCTAACACAGTCCATTAATGATAATCCTTGTAAGTCTTTTGGTGCATACAGACAGATCTTGAGTGGGAAAAAATATATGTACACTGCATGCTTCCTGGCAATAAATCAGTTTCTCAAAACACAGTTTTCAGTGAGGTAGGCATTTAAATGAAACAAATCATTTGGGCAGTTGAGAATCATACTGTTAATCATATTGATGAAAATTTTGTATTTTTAATTTATTATTACCTAGGAATTTTGATTCATCATCTAATGATAGCACCCAATGATATGTCTTCAAAATAGAACTGGTTATTAGAAAAATAAAAAAAGCAAATCACACCAATAAGAATTCTATTAGAATCTGGAATATAATCTGAAAATGTGATAAAAGTCAAGATTAAATCCAATTCTTATTATTTATTTTAAATATTTAATTTAAATTATTTTAACTCGGTAAAAATGTCTTCATTTAGCTTTAAAGTGGAAACAGTTCTTGTTTCACTACATTGGGATTTGTGTTTTTATCCTTCTATTCATCTGAGAAGATGTGTATTTAGTAGTTTATGGCTTCTTGTGGGTGATATTTATAATCTGCAATTTATTTAATGATGACATTAGTCTTAGAGAATATATACCATGAAGAATTTTTTTGTTTAGTATAAATAATGTTTTTAAGTTTCTGAATTTAAGTATGAAAAAATGAAGTTCAGACATGAAATAGAAGACATCTTTTGCCATGAATAAAATGTTGATTAGCATGAAAAATAATGTGACAATTATATTTTACCTTGGCCTTATCTTAACTAGAAACCCTTTGATATTCTTATGAAAAATGAAACAGAGAGCAAAATCATCATGTTTTATTTAATTCTAACAGTTGATGTTCATATAAATCAGGCATATTTAGTGAATTATAGAAATATATATTTTAAGAAATTATTCCAATCATAATTTGGAAGACTTTTAGGATACTCAGGAGACCTGAAGTCCTCTTAACTAATGTGCTTTGATATACTGTAATGACTGGAAATATTTAATGTTCAGGGCAATTGCTTTTGCTTGTATCCCTAGACAGTCACTATCTATAAAGGTAATTTCTTTTCCTCTGGTAATTTATGAAAAACCACAACAGACATGACTATAGGCTATGTGGAAAAATCAGTTGAGCAGTCAGATATCCCCTTGGATTTATAGTGCTCTGTTACCTCCCATGTTCGCACTGTAAGAAAAATTAACTCTCATATTTTAAAAAATATAATGTAAATCTAACCTGAATCAATTTCATGATGCCTAGACAGGTTTAGGAAAAACTAACATTAAATTATCTCTTATTTGAAGAAAGTAACTATTTTAATTGAACAAACTCTTAGATCACTATTCCATTGACATTAGAGATAACTGAATCCAGGCTATATTTTTCTGTCTTATGTAAAATGTACTAAGATAAATGCTATCTTGCTGCCAGTCACTCATGTAAGAATTACAACATAAACAGTTCCAAAGAAAATTAATAACCTTTAGAAATTATTAGAGAAATGATTTCAATTCCTGTGAATATATGCTTTTCACTAAATTTCTACTAAAATGAAGAATAAAGTTATTTGATACTAAAAGAAGAAGTTGGCTAAATGTTATCTATTGCTTGGTTTTAATAACTCAAAGTGGATCTTTTGACGGCAGCTTCTTCAGATGCACATGTTCTCTGTATGGGAAATATGATTTTCTTTAGTTTCCTCTGTCTAAAATTTGCTAAAAAAGGGAATTAGCTTGTGGCCACAGATCTGTAAGTATTCAGTTAGCTAAGCTTTTCTGGTCACTGTGTTCAGTTGGACAATAATGAAGTTGGTAGGAAAGATGGTTCTGTGTTCTGCCTCAGGAGGTGAATTTAGGTCAGTTATCTTCCTCATAAATATGTGATAATATCTTCCAGAATTTTTTTCTCTATTATCTAGCCACATATGTGCTAAATAGCCTATAAGTAAATATTGCCATATAATAATTTCAACTATTTTCTCTATTGTTAATCTTCTACTTGATAGTTAATTTTATTTTAAAAGAGAGCAGTTAAACTTTCTATTTTTATAAATAATAGAATTATTATTTTTCTTATTACTATTTCTTTAGTTATTTTAAATGGAAGGGATAAACAAAACATAGGAATAACTATTTCATTTAATAGTTTTTAAAAATAAACAGAAAAAGTATTATTAAAACAGTTCTCTTCTGTACTTTATTTTTAAAAAGTCAACAAGAAAGACTACTTAGCCTTATTTATAACATTAAAAAAATTATCACAATTTCTCTACTTCTCCTAAAAGATTATGTATATTTATTAATATTTCTCATTTTTTTTTTGAGACAGAATCTCACTTATGTCACCCTCAGTAGAGTGTAGTGGCGTCACAAGCTCACAGCAACCTCCAACTCTTGGACTTAAGCAATTGTCTTGCCTCAGCCTCCCAAGTAGCTGGGACTAAAGGCACCCACCACAACGCTTGTCTATTTTTGTTGTTTTTGTTACTGTTGTTGTAGTTATTTAGCTGGCCTGGGCCAGGTTCAAACCTGCCACCCTTGGTGTATGCGGATGGCACTGTAACCACTGTGCTGTGGGCACTGAGCCATTTATTAATATTTCTAAAAACTGGAAAGGACTCTTTGGCCTCAACTACCTTAAAGAAACATTCTTAAAATTTTTATGGGGCAGATACTCATTATTGCTAAGGGCAGTATTTTCAATGTTCAGTGTATTTCATGAAATCACAAGATGATAGTTCCAGAAAAAATTCTCCAGATTATGTTCAGCTTATTTGGTGACTAAAAACAGTCTGAGAGAATTTGATTGAATTGCCCAAGATTTTTCAGAAAATATAATTAAATTAAATTAACTGAAATTAACAAAATTCATTCAATTTGATGTTTCTCCCTAATATTCCTGATAATTCTTAGCCCTATTTAGTGTTTGCCAAACCTTTTCTCTAAACAGCCAGGTGGTAAATATTTTAGGCTTTTAGAGCCACAGAGTCTTTTTAACAACTGCTCCAACTCGGCTACTCAACTTAGCTGCTGTACTGCACAACTATCCTCTAGACAACATGTAAATGAGCAAGCTGGTCTGTATGTACAAGAAATCTCTGCAAGTTTTCCAGAACAATATGCTCTCCTGGCAGGTCAAATGCTTGTTGGGCATTTATTTCCTGTTGTGGAATTTTGTATGTGATGGGCTCTTTAATGTTTTGTTTTCTTTTTTTTTAAGTTTCGTTGCAAAACTGATAAATGTATTCCATTCTGGTGGAAATGTGATACTGTGGATGATTGTGGTGATGGATCTGACGAACCTGATGACTGTCGTGAGTATATTAGTAAATACTGCAATTTAGAATTTAAAGTTCTTTACATCCTAGGCATGGAAAATTGAAACTTGGTCTAAATTATTACCTTCTGATACTTTTCTAAAGTTGAAATAGAAAGGTTTTATATGTAAACCTTTAAAATGCCAACAAAAATAGTTGCAATGTTTTAGATATGTCTCTGATATCTATTAAATTTGGAATGACATTATCAGCAGTTTTTGTTAGTTTTCTTCCCTCAAATTTGATTACTTGTAAAATAAAGACATTATTTCATGTAGTAATCAGCAGAGTAATAAAAAGCATAGTTTTGACTTAACATGTGACCAAACTGGAGGAAAAAATGGGCAGGTTTTCAGAATGCCACTCAGTGACTGAAATTGCACCTTAAAGAATTATAAACCTTTCTATCAGTATTAAAATTCTGAAAATACCTTAAAAGTAAGATTTTTCCAATATAAATCATTATTGTTAGGCAATTTAAAGTGTTCTTAGCTGTTGCCCTACAGTGAGTAATTACATCTTGACATCTGGCTGTAATTGCATGGTTTGGTGTTACTTTTTTAGCAATTATTGGTAACTTTGGTTGCAATGGACAAGCAGAAGATTCTTCCTGAGAGCTTTTTATCAGATCACTCCAGAGGTCACTCCAAGATTGTCCTGTCAAGTTAAAGATGCTTGTAGTCTATCATGGTATCTCCCACAACACCCCACTAGATTATCACCATGATTTGGCCCTGACAATTAAGTTTAAGATCCTTAGGCTTGCACTGAAAAAAAAGATTGTACTGTCCCAGTAAAAACCAGCTACTTTCTACTGTAGAACTTTCAGCATCTAATTATAAAACTGTTTCAGATTTGGGATTTTTGCATAATTACTTAAATGAACTAGGTTCCATCTCTCTGGTCACTACCATGTCTAGCACACAATTGAAATTATTTCACATAGTTTATTCATATCTCTGAAAACAGTAAGTAATCAATTTAATGAGAAGGAAAAATATTGTAAAAGTCATTGGTTTTCTAATATAATCCTTATGTTTCTGAAAGATTCACTGCTCTATTTTTTTTATTTTTTTTATTTTTTTCTATGATTTTTTTAAATAATTTTTTTCACTGTAATAGAAAACATATAAAAGGAATATCTGTGTGGAATATTTATATTATGCCTAAATTATTACTTTTAATTGCTGAAAAAAAGGAATATCAAAGGAAGAAGAAATTATTTTGGTAGCCTTACTGAGATACACTTATTAAAATATATTACTTGCCCCACCATAAAGTTAATTTTCTGATATAATAAATAAATTCAACTTATATTTTGTAATTTATACAAATTAACAAGGTTGAACATACTAATTTAGTAATTTAATTAAGAAAATGGCGATTCTTTCCCAGATTTATTATTCTTTGAGGAAATTTCACCATATTGACCCACAGAGAAAGTCAATATCACTTAATGCTTTTCCTTGTAAAAATATTTGCATTACCTTTGGTAGTTTTTATATTTGCATGGTTTGTTAAAACATTTACTATTTCTGTAATAAAATATCCTTATATTATTAAGATTATAGAAGTGCATATCAATATAAATTTGACTAAACGTGATTGTTTTCATTAGTGCTAAAGAATATACTAATGATAGATCATGAACATATCACAAGCAACAAAGTAACCAAGAAAGAATGATTTTTTTTAAAAAAAAAAAGATTTGTTGCAATAGTAGTTTTTGGTTAAAAAAATTTCATTCTGCAGCGTAACTCTAATACCACTTAATTGAAATGAATATACTTTTTTTTTGAGACAAAGCCTCAAGCTGTTATCCTGGGTAAAGTGCTGTGGCATCACAGCTCACAGCAACCTCCAACTCCTGGGTTCAAGTGATTCTCCTGCCTCTCCCTCCCAAGTAGCTGGGACTAGAGGCACCTGCCACAACACCCGGCTATTTTTTTTTTTTTTTGGTTGCAGCTGTCATTGTTGTTTGTCAGGCCTGGGCTGGATTCAAACCCACCAGCTCAGGTGTATGTGGCTGGCGCCTTAGCTGATTGAGCCACAGGCGCTGAGCCAAATGAATATACTTTTATTTTTTTTTAAATGTGTTTACATGTTGTTAACACTTAACCCCTTACCATCTGTTTATTGGCTGTTATCTAGAGGTTATATGAGTTACTCATAGCTTAGCTGAACATTTGAAGCTAATAGCTATCTAGATGTGAGTCATTCATATTGTGTTCTGGTATATATTTAACAAAATAACATAAATATTTTAAATATCAAATTACTTCTGTTTAAGGAGTCATGTGCTAAGTTTGCCATTCTACAGTACCTGTATGTTTTCTCTCACAGCTGAATTTAGATGTCAGCCAGGCCGATTTCAGTGTGGAACTGGACTCTGTGCCCTGCCTGCTTTCATCTGTGATGGAGAGAATGATTGTGGAGACAATTCTGATGAACTCAACTGTGGTAGGTGATTAAATTCCTAACTAAAGAACATAAATCTCAGCTTCACTGATTTAAATTCAGACAGGTCTCAGGGCAGATTTTTTTTTGTTCTCTCTGTCATTTAGACACACATGTCTGCCTGTCAGGTCAGTTCAAGTGCACCAAGAACCAGAAATGTATCCCAGTAAACCTCAGATGTAATGGACAAGATGATTGTGGTGATGAAGAAGATGAAAGGGACTGTCGTAAGTCACCTCAAAATGTTTTGCTTTGCCTTGCTTTAAACTGCCAGCTTAAATTGGTCCAGAATCATTATTATGCTCCATAATTCATACAGGGTAGATAAATAAAACAGCAATGTGATCAAATAATTATAGGTAGGTGCCAGTTGGGATAGATTATTTAAGAATTCCTATATAAAAATTATCACACTAGTTTACTTAAAAATTTACTTAGAAATTAGGGCGGCACCTGTGGCTCAGTAAACAGGGTGTCCCCATATAACAAGGGTGGCGGGTTTGAATCCAGCCCCTGTCCAACTGCAACAAAAAAATAGCTGGGCATTGTGGTGGGTGCCCTAGTCCCAGCTTCTAGGGAGGCTGAAGCGAGAGAATCGCCTAAGGCCAAGAGCTGGAGGTTGCTGTGAGCTATGATTCCACAGCTGTCTACCAAGAGCAACAAAGAGAGACACTGTCTCTAAAAAAAAAGAAAAATTTACTTAGAAATTATGACAAACGCAGATAATGTCCAGTCATCTGCATCATCCTGGAGAAGAATCAAATGGAACATTGCAGTGGTTTTTTATAAAGTGATTTTTTTTCTTGTATTAAGTAATTATACATAATTTACTAATGTTGAGGAATTAGTTACTTAAAATCAGCTCTATTTTAATTAAAGATTTTTTCCTTCATGAAATATATATTGAACTGATGAGAAATGCAAAATCTGAGCAAAATCAGTTAAGAAAATTACCTGAACAAAATGTCAATAATACTCCATTTAATATATCTTAACAGGATGTGAAAGAATAATAGTAAAATATTTTCAATTCTTTTCAAATCATATTTCCATCCTCCACCAAAAATCTAATTACAATGAATGAAGACCAAAAAAGTTTACATCATACACATACATGCACACAGGCAGGCATCTATGTACACAAACTGTGTGCACGTGCACCCATAAACATAGAGTCTGAAAGATAAAGCACCTGTCAAGTTGCAGGGTTTTCCAGAGAACTGCTGTCAACATTTCTGTCTTGCAGAAGTTTTATTTTATTCTTTTAAAACTTTTATCAGTAAATAATGTGCAGTCATCCAGCAATTTGATTAAGATGGTGCATTCAGGATAAAGTCAGTGCCAGTTCTTTATGGTTAGCCATTCTAGAAGCTGATCCATTAAACTGACTGGGCTTTGTGACACAGTTTACAGCTGGAGTTGGACGTTCATTTCCCTCAAAGCTCAACACAACTCCCAGAGCTTTTGATAAATTTCATGTTTTTTTTTATTTCCTTATTCACTTAATGTCTTTCAATTTTAGTAATTTTTAGTTTGTAAATATGCAAGTGCATAAATTCTTAAATTTATCTGGAAAAATTTATTTTAAAAGGCCCCAAATTCTTTGTTCACAAATACTTTCCAAATACTAAATTAAATACATAATCAAGAGTTTTTTGAAAAATCTGATTTTTACCAAACTATCATTATGGAAATATGTTTTATTTATTTCTACTGGAAAGGATATCAAAAGTCCATTATAGGTAATTAAACGTTCTCACCTTCAGAGCCCTGTTAACTGAAAAACAGTACATTTTTATAAATCATCTTTAACATTTGCTTATAATTGCTTTTTATAAATAAAATGTCTCTTCTTCTACAGTGCCACATTTTAATAAATATTTTCCTCTTAAGCTGAAAACAGCTGTTCTCCAGACTATTTCCAGTGTAAAACTACAAAACATTGCATTTCCAAGCTATGGGTTTGTGACGAAGATCCAGACTGTGCAGATGCATCAGATGAGGCCAACTGTGGTGAGTGTTTTGTTAACTGTGGTCTTAATTACTGTACTGGTGTAATCATCTGAAATGGCCACTGTGAAACAAACGAACACAATTATGATGTGTTCATAATTGTGTTAATAAAGTTAATTGTGTTAATAAAGTTCTCTGTTTATAAAGTCATGAAATGCTTAGGTTGTCTACTTTACAAAAAAACATGGGATGGTAGGATGAGTATTACTCGGTATAACCCAATATTTTAGAAAAGACAGATCAAAGAGATGGGATAAGACCATCATCATCTTACACTAGAAAGTACACATGGTAGAATTAGCATGTAGTGAATAGAAATAAGGTAAACCTATTTTCATATTGTTCTAGAATTATTTTTTCTGCATATACGTGTAAGATTCTCCATTCATTCAATGATTATTATTCTTCATTCTTAAACACAATGAGAAATCAAGGAAAACTGATATCTGGTTTATATCAGTAGATGACAGGGATCACTCATTAACATTTGTTTCTATAACATTAGTATTTTAACTTAAATTTACTTTATTTAAAATAATTATTCCTTTGGCGGCACCTGTGTCTCTAAGGAGTAGGGCACCAGCCCCATATGCCAGGGTTGGCAGGTTCAAACCCAGCCCCGGCCAAAAACGGGAAAAAAGAGAAAAATAATAATAATTATTATTATTCCTTAATTAACATTGCAGAAATGGAGCATATATTCATTATGTTTAATTCTTTTGATCCTGTCTTGAAAATTTCAACACTGAAATAGAAATAAAGAGTAGTGGCTATGTGTAATTCACTTTATCAATATTTATTAAAACTTAATTGAGCCTGTTTTGTGCCAGTTAGACATTCTTGGGAAAGCAAAAAACATTTAATCTAGCAATTTTTAGAAAAGAAAAAATATTTCTAAACTAAAGACTTCCAGACTTCATAGAATTGTGTTAATGTGTTTGCTTGATTCCACATTACTCTTATTTAACTTTTATGAGCAAAATGAAAATAATGAAAACCTTTAATATAATCCAACAATCCCACTTCTGGGTAGATATGCAAAGAGGAAATCAGTATATCAAAAAGATATCTGCACTCCCATGTTTATTGCAGCACTAATAATAATAACCAAAATTTGGAATCAACCTAAGTACCTATCAGCAAATGAATGGATAAAGAAATTTTGGTACACATATACAATGGAATGTTATACAGTCACAAAAAAAGAATGAAATCTTGCCATTTGCAGCAACATGGATGGAAGTGAAGAACATTCTGTTCAGTAAAATAAGTCAAGCCAGAAGGACAAATCTTGCATGTTCTCACTCTAAGGTGGAAGCAAATTAATAAAAACAATTGATTTCATGCAGACAGAGAGTATAAGGATGGTTATCAGAGGCTGGGAAGTATGGCGGGGGAGAGGGATAAAGTGGGGATTAATGGGTGCAAAAATAAGAGTTAGTTAGTTTGAACCATACTGGATAGTACAACAAAGTGACTATAATCACCATTAAGTTGGAGAATACTTTAAAATAACTAAAAGAGGGGCGGAGCCAAGATGGCGGACTGCAGCCAGCTTTTTACAGAAGCTCCCGTCCAGAAGGAGGCTGAAAGGACAGAAGTTTAGCTACTTAGCTGATGGTTTGGAGCAGAGCCAAGAGAGAAGATTGAGGAGCACAC
>CAUYQV010185165.1:0-19087 GCA_963574575.1 Galagoides demidoff
TCGGCTGCCATGTGGCTGTTTTACCAGGATATGAGTTTTATATTATTTTTGTTAATTTTATAATGTTAAACTTTAATAATAACAAATAATTGTTGAGAACTGATTATCAAGAACTGCTTATCAAAGTTTGCATTGTTGTCAGCCCCCCTCCCTGTCAATGGTGTCCTACTTTACCAATGTTAAAATCTGATCACCTTTATCCTTGGGTCTTCTACTATAAATATATATATATAGTTTTATATTTTTTCAGAAAACATTATATTAAGATAAGTTATTTTTCATGTTATTACAGTCTTAGTGAGCTTAATTTTAAGGCCTGAAAATTCCAGATTGTATGTCAGGTACCTAGCAATGACTGCATTTTCAGATACGTGGTGCCTTGTAGTCATTTACAATTTATTACTAGCATAATGCAACAGTGAAAATCTTTGGACATAATGCTTCTAAGAACTAGAAACTTTAGTTGTCAGCTGATATAGATTTTTTTAGCCTTAGTATAAAATACAAAATCTAATGTAAGTGTGAACAAATGCAAAACAAGGAGGATTGTATTACCAGAAAAAAAGTCTGATAAAAGTAGATTTATGTAATAGAAATATTACAAAACACAGACTCAAAAAAATAAAAGCACACAGAAGCAAACAAACAAAGCAGTGTATAGGAATAAATTCTCTTTATTAAAATTTGCATGAGGCACTTGATGTGCATCATCTCATTTAACCTTTGCAACAATCTGATGAAGTAGTATGGTAGGAGGCACAGTACCCCCCTCCCTAATGTCTGGAGGCCAATATCTGAAACCTATGAATATGTTTTCATATGTGGGAAAAGGAACTTAGAATAAGGTTGAAATATTAAAATAGGGAAAATACTCTAGATTTTCTAGGTGGACCCAATATAATCAACATTAACCTTTAAAAGAAGAGACCTTTCCCTGGCTGGAATAAGATATGGCTGAAGGCAAGCCAGCAGGGTCTTGGACCACTGACACCTTTGTTTGTTTCAGCTTTTTGAGACCCAGAGCAGAGAAGCAAGTCAAGTCCACGTGGAACTCTCATTTCATAACTATAAGGAATGAATTTGTGTTGTTTTAATATACTTAATATGGTAATAAGTTATGGGAGAAATTGAAAACTAATATAGTTAGGTCCTATTATTATAATTAAAACTGAAAATGTGGAGCAGTCCAGTCATTTGCTCAAGGTCACTTTGTGGTCCAGTCAAGATTTAAATCCAAGTCAAACCAACTTTTGGGGAAAAATTTAGTATGTATCTTTTTCTAGATTATTATTTATTTCATTGCTTTAAAGATGGATATGGTGCCCCCTTAATGATTTTTAAATTATTCCCATTTATTGTAAAATCTTTTGAGATTTAGTAAAATGATGTTATTTTTATATTCCTTTGCTATTTGTTTTAGCCTCCTCTGTTTTCTTCATCCAGGTTTGACTATTTTGTTTTTTTCAAGAACTAGACTTCAATTATATTGATTAAATTTACCATCTTCTTTCTATATTCTATTTTGTATTAATTTATTTACTGTTTAATTTTTTTAAAAATTATTTTTGTACCTTGCCTTGGATCATGGCTATAAGTGTGTCCATCACCCAAATAGTACTCATTGTACCCTTTGGGTAAGCTTTTGACACCCTCTCTCCCCTCTACCCCCTGTTTGATTTCCAATGAGATTTTCCCTCTGTGCACATGTGTGCTCATCAGTTAGTTATAGTTCAATAGAGAGTACACATGATGTTTTTTTTTTTTAATTCTTGAGATATTAAACTTAGTATAATGGTCTCTAGTTTTATTCATTGTTGCAAAAGGCATTAATTCATCCTTTGTTGTGGCTGAGTATATATGTATACATGTATGTATTCAGCCACAACAAAGGATGAATTAACACCTTGGTACCCCATGGTATATACATATACTACATTTTGTTAATCCACTCATGAATTGATGTGCACTTGGAATGATTCCACATTTTTGCAATTGTGAAATGTGATGCAATAAGCATTTGAGTGCAGGTGTCTTTTGATAAAATGACTTCTCTTTCTTTGTGTAGATACTCAGTAGCAGGATTGCTAGATCCATTGATTGGTCTGCTTTTAGTTCTTGTAGGAATCTCCATATTGTTTTCCATAGAGGTTGTAGAAGTTTGTAGTTACATGGTCTGTTTCAATGATGACTCTTCTAATGTTTATTTAAGATAAGTATGTAAACACTAATTTGAGAGCAACTATTATCTATATTTTTGTTGAAGGTTGTAATTCAGTAATTCAATTTCTCTGCCTGTTCACAAACTATATTTGTTAGTTTCTGATTATAGTACATTGAATCCCCCCCATTATGTTTATTGTATTCCTAATTTCACACTGTATTTCTTTTCTTTCTTCTTTATTTCTTTCTTTCCTTTCTTTTTTTTTTTTTTTGAGACAAATTCTCACTATGTTGCCCTTTGGTAGAGTGCTATGTTGTCACAGCTCACAGCAACCTCAAACTCTTGAGCTTAAGCAATCCTCTTGCCTCAGCTCCCAAGCAGCTAGGACTACAGGCACTTGCCACAATGCCTGGCTATTTTTTTGTTTGCATTGTCATTGTTGTTTAGCTGGCCTGGGCTGGGTTCAAACCCACCAACCCTGGTGAATGTAGCCCGTGCCATAGCCATTGTGCACAGGCACCGAGCCTTCACATTGTATTTCTATTAAATTTTGTTTCATGCATTTCAAAGCTATAGTGTCATGTGAATGAAATTGTATGACTCCTCTCTTTTTTGTAGATTATAAAAGTATTCAATATATTCAAAATAGTTTCTTAATGTGATTTAACCTTGAATTTTTATTCTGCCTAATATTTATATGATTACAATTACTTTATCCATATTATAAAAGTCATCATTTAATTTCTCAATAGAATCTGTGTGTCTGTATAGTCTAATAAATAAATTTAAGTTATTCTGATATTAATAGACTGGAACACATTCTTGCCCACTGTTTGTGATTTTGTTATGGTGCTTTCAATTTGTTTAATGGTTTCCTTTTAAAGCTTTTACTTGGTTTCATGTTTTCCTTGAAACTTCTCTCTAACCCTAAGGCTTGGAAATTATATTCACATTTATATTCCTCAAGGATTGTTGTTAAAATTTAATATACATACCTATACAAATTTTTCTGATATCTCGATTTAATTTGTATCTTTCTCCTCTCTTCTGAGAACATTTGCATACTTTATACTTTCTTACATTTGATAATCCTTAATTATGTGCTTCAATTGTGTGTTTAATGTCTCTGATGACTTATCTTTAGCATGCTTCCCCTCTTAACTCTTGCTGACTTCAAATGATTATTGTAGAGGAGTGGTCTGGACTCCTAAGGAGATTATTTTTGGACTCTGTCTTGTTCTTTTGGGTATTGTTAGTCTTCCTGCTTTTTAACCTATTTACTACTCCTTCTTCAGGCTACACATCTTTGTTGCTTACTCCCAAGTGAAAAGTAGAGAAAGAGCAACGTGCCATGACGATTTTATTATGGTATCCTCCCAAAAATTTGCTCTGTTAGTTAACCAATGACCTCCTCCTCTGGTATATGCCACTTGAAAAAGTAAGGTACCCCCGTGGTCATTCCCACTCCTTTTCTATTTTTATAACATATTTTTCTCATTTGGCGCTGTGATTTTCTTTTCAATCCAATTCCATCTGCTTTGACTTCAACCAATATTCCTGACTTCAGAGGGGTGAAATTGATACACAGAGGGTTAAGTATTTTATTCAAAGTCATACAGATAGTAAGTGACAGAAATGGATTTTTGAATCTGGTCAGTCTGGTTTCACAATTCATGCTTTTAATCTTTGAACCACATAGCCTTCCTTTTCTGCCTGTAGTCTTTTTTCATTAAATTGATGATTTTTAAAATGGGCTGCCTCTGTAAGAAACAGCATTATTTTTCATTAAAATAAAAATAGCAATAAAGTAATACAGCTGAATATTAATATCTAGTTCTCATATCTCCAGGGTGTTACTGACTATTCATAGAAACATTTTTGTTTTTGTTTTAATCATTACTGTTACTGTAAATTCTTACCTTAGCCATATAAAGAATAGAAATATCATTTTAATTAGTTGCCCATAAAACAAGAGCACCACATAAGTCATTAAATATGACTAAAATTAAAGCCAGCGGCATCCAAAGCAAGTAAAGGGATTTATTTCTAATTCAACTACTTTGAAAACTCAAGTGTATAAATGTGAAAAGTATTAGAAACCCAAAACAAACTCAGTCTATTTCCTGTGATTGATTTTTCTCCTCCTGAATCTCTCCCTTATAGATATGTCAGAAGTGTTCAGGCCTTGCCAGAGAGATTGGAGGCCAAATGAATTCTCAGAGGACTTTCACTTGAAAACTTTAAAAAATACCTGCAAAATCATCACCAAGTTAATTTACTTTGGGCCTCTATTTCTGTGTGCTTCCCATACAATTCAGAATGCATTATCTGTTTATCCTTTTAAAGAGAAAGACATTGAAGGCTCACATTTTTTCTTCTGTGTGATTACAATATTCTTATTCAAGTGTATTAAAAAAATACATACAGTGAAGACATTCTATGATGTATTACAGGAAAAAAAATGCTAATAATGTTGAACCCAGTTCTTTCTTTTAACTCTCTGACCTCATTAGCTACATCTTTTTATCTTTGGAGCAGGAACTACCATCACTATAGAAGATGCAAAATGTGTGTGTATGTATGTTCTTGATAGGTAGGAACTAATCAAACCTCTCCCCTCTCTTCCCCATACAACCATTGTATGTATGTATGTATATACGTGTGTGTGTATTATACACACACATACATATATACATATTTTTTTTCAATCTTTGGCATTTTATTAAGGTCTTCTTCCTTGGATATAACATTCTATCCACAACTTCATTGCTCCATAATATGAAGTGATTAGAAATCTCAGAGACACTAGTTATTTTATTTTTACTATGGAGGGTTACTATGAACATACATATGATTAGGTTACAATATTTGTGTTTGTAAGGTACAGTTCAAAGTCTCAGTTGTAGTTGAGTCCTTCACCCAGGAAGTGTGCCATATACTCCTACATCATACCTGATGATAGAAACTAATCAAGCCTTGCCCCCTCTTCCCTTCTGGAACTTAATTGTGTGTTTTTTTTTCTCTTGTGTGATCCTGCAATTGTTGGTCTACTATTTTCAGATTAGTAATGAGTACATGGGAAGCTTTCTTTTCCATTCTTTAGATATTTTACTTAGGAGAATGTTCTGTGAATCTATCCAGATAAATACAAAATGTGCAAAGTATCATTTTTTATGACTGAATAGTGTTCCATGGTGTCTATCAATGCATGATGGACACTAATTCTTAAAGCAAGGATGCTATTGTACAACCATCCTATTCTAGTTCTTCCCTTGAGAGTCTTGATGAAGGTGAGGAGATTGCTATCGTCCTGTAACTCGATTGGCTTAACATTACCAGCTTATTCTGTTGTGATCCCTATTCTTCAAGCTTTCTTTGATCTCAACTGGAAGAATTATTTCAGGAACTTACAGGACTTTTGAAGAGCTAGAAATTAAAGGGTTTCAACCGTTGTTATAATTGGGTTAAACTGAACAAGTCTTTTTAAAATTTTAATTATTAGGAAAATTCTCCTAAAGGATAGGATTGAAAAGTGAACCGTTCAGTCAGTGGAATTTAATTGTGTAGACTAGACTGAGTACCTTTCTATTTTAACTTCAGGCCAGAGGCAAAAGTACTATTTGTTTATAGAGTAGACACAGTCAACAATGAGCAGAGACTGTTAACTCAGCAAATCGTGGTGCTCCTCACACCTCATCTTTTTTTTTTATTATTACCTAGTCTACCTCTTCTAGATAAAATCACACTGTCTCCAGACTCACAGTCAACGATCTCCTTCTTATTTGTTTCCTTAAGTCTTTGCTCACAACCCACAACTGAAAATAAAATATTCACTCCTAGGGGTAGATCTAGCTGGTTTGGGCCATTGTTAACATGCCCTAACCTGGTGTCCTCTGCTCAGCCAGTCTCCTTTTTCTGACCCTCCAAATAATCTTCAGATCTTACCCAGATAGCACTGATTCATCATTATTTTTGAATTCAGAGTAGTTTTCCCCTACAGTTTCCATCTCTAATGCTGTTGCTGCTGAATCCAGGTCACATACCAACCTATAGTCATCTAACTGGCAGTCCTAGACTTAGGTATACATCTTGCCCATCCCACCTCCTCTGTCACTTCTTGGCTTGCCATATCTCATGTCTGCTTATAAACCTGTACTAACTTTAGATGCTTTTCAATTCTCTAAACTTATTTAAGTTTAATTTCTGGTCCCTTTTCATTTATGAAAAAAATATTGTCTTATGATCAATAAATGAACACTGAAAAATATCTACCTGCTGCATAGAAAGTAATTGATGATATATACTAAATTTAAAAGTTTCCTATAAAATTAAAAAGGGAAAGATATGACGATATGAAGCTAATTTACCTTTTCTAGATGAAGATATGAAGATAATAAATAAAAAGGATTTGATTTTGCCATTTATATTGCTTTCCTTATATAAAATATTAAATCTAAACTTGAACTGCTCCTCCTCCTCCGTGTCTATGTACATATACATATGTAGACTAATCAAAATGTTTTAAATCTAGGCTCCTAATTTGTAAATACTTTAAGACAGTTATTTATATAGAACTTGGTAGACACCATTTACTGTCATCTTCATACTTTCACCTTGCACAATGTTTAAATTTGCTTTATAATATTAAATGGGTGGAAAATTGTGTCTTTATTTTCCATTTTGTGAAATGACTCTTTTTAGTGTCAATAGTGGGAGGCTGTAATAAACAAATCTCACTTTGTATTTATATAGTAGAATAAGCTATAGATTGAACTAATTTGGATTGCATAACTGACCTAATATTTCATAAATCCTGTCTAGGAATTTCCCTTCTGGGACACATAAATTAGGGTTAAATATACTAATAGTGAGTTTTCTCTCACTATTATGAAACTAAAATCTAAGAGTAAAATTAGAGTTTCACACACGTTTTCATTTCAATCTCACAATTCCATCAAATAGGCAAGATTGCCATTCACATGAGGCTCAGTGATTTAGACAGAGTCTTACTCATTTCTACACAATAAATTTGGTGTCCTCAATCTGGGGTTTTATTTTAGACCTCTAGATGTATTGTTTGTTATTGCTGTTTTGTTTCTTGTATTTTTGGTTATCCTACAGCATTTGTACTTTCATTATTTTTTATTTCAACATCTCTTATTATAAGAGTTGAAAAATTGAATCTGTTCACCACTAAGGGCAATGCCCAAGTATCAGTACTCACAGAAACACACACAGGCCTAAGTGAACACTATTTTTTTTCTGTTTAGGATTCAAAGAGAACATATGTTTGTGTTAAAAAATAACATTACAATTTTAATTGTTTTTTGAGACAGAGTTTCACTTTGTCACCCTCAGTAGAGTGCTGTGGTGCTATAGCTCACAGCAACCTCCAACTCTTGGGCTCAAGCAATTCTCTTGCCTCAGCCTCTGGAGTACCTGGGACTACATGCATCTGCCACAGCACCCGGCTATTTTTAGAGACAGGGTCTTCCTCTGGCTCAGGGTGGTCTCGAACTTGTGAGCTCAGGCAATCCACAATTTTAATATCTTATCATTAAGATAAGCATAAGCACTAGGGATTTAAAAAATTATATTGAAATTTAGTTTGATAATATGCAAGCTGTGTCTGTCCTTATGTAAAAGGTATGGAATATAATCTCATTTATCTGATTGTGTAATTTCATGGCTGGTGTCAAATTGCTTGATTGGTCAAACTGCACTGATTAATATTTATTAGGAAGATAGTGAACACAATCTTCCAGAAGACCATATTGAAAAGATTACCTGATGCTGATGATTCAACGCATATTGACTATTTTTGCTATTCTTGAAGAAAGTGATATTTAGGGCAGGAGTTACATAAAATCTCACATAGTCTTATAAATGAAATGAAGGTTTTAAAATAATTATTCATTAATGAAACTTAAAACTATTTAAGAAACAATAGAGCAATCCCTAAACCATACACATTGGCACCCATTTTCTATTCATGCCTACGTAGAGATGTGATTTATTTCTATATACAATTTTTTTATTAAATCATAGTTGTGTATATTAATACAGTCATGGGGTACAGTGTGCTGTTTTTATATACAATTGGATATATTTTCATCAACTGGTTAACATAGCCTTCATGTCGTTTTCTTAGTTATTGTGTTAAGACATTTATACTCTTCATTTAGAAAGATTCACACGTACCCTTATAAGATGAACCATAGATGTGATTGGATTTTCCCTCAGAAAAATTGATTACAGACTGATTTCATAAGAAATAACTGAAGATCATTTAGATCATAAATATGAATCTAAATAACACCATAAATATGAGAAATGGAATGTGGTACATTGCTTTGGAGGGAACAAATTTGCAAGCACATTTAGTTACTGCTTTTGGGCAATTGCCCATTTTATAATACTATCCTATGCTTATTATTGAATCCTATCATACTTTAGCAAGTCTGAAAAGCCCAAGAATGACCTCATACAATTTAGCTGCCTTTGTATTATACAGCATTTGATTCACAAGCCAATACAAATTTAGTTCAGTTGAACAATAAGCATGTAATGTTTTTGATTTTTCAAATAAGATGTTGGTGAGAATACTTTGATTAATTTATAATAGGCTAGTAATTGTGAATAGCCTTATCTTAAATCTTTGAAATATAATTTCTTTTTAATTTAAACATGATAGAAATTATAACCTGAATAATGACATCATCTTCTATTATTGCCATGCCTATATATAAGAAGTTTTTGCAATATGATGAATAATTTTTAAGGTGGATGCACGTGTGCGTGTAAGTGTGCTTGCAAATTAGCATGATCTACTCTCTAAGGTAAAACAAGTGAAGCAAATGGCTTGTTTGGGTATTACTGTAGGGAGAATTCTGAGGTGTCCCCTCGCCCCCAATTCTTGGCCACTAGCATATGCACATCTTCCCCTGTTATTCAAACACTAACGTGGGTGCTGTTAAGAAGAGATTTTAGAGATACAATTAAAATCTCTAATCAGTTGATCTTAAGATAGGGAGAATATCTGTGTGGACCTGACCTAATCAGAACAGAGTTTAAATTTGATTGTAGAGGTCAGAGATACAGTAAGTCGGAGACTTGACAAGTGGATTCAGTATTTGAATACTTTACTGGCTGGGACCAGTGGCTCAAACTTTTAATTCTAGCACTTTAGGAGGCTGAGGCAGGTGGATTACTTGAACTCAGGAGTTCAAGACCAGCCTCAGCAAGTGTGAGACCCTATCTCTATTAAAATTATAAAAACTGACTGGACATAGTAGTAAATGCCTATAGTCCCAGCTACTCAGGAGGTCGAAGCAAGAGAATCGCTTGAGCCCAGGAGTTTGAGGTTGCTGCGAGCCAAGAGGACTCCACGTGCTTTGCCAGGGTGACAGAGTGAGACTCTATCGGGAAAAAAAAGGAAGCCTGTGTTTCAGGCCTGAAGATGGAGGTAAATAATGGGTAACTTCTTGAAACTCAGAGTAGCCCTTGGTCATTAGTCACCCAAAATTAGAGATTTCACTGCTGCAGCTACTAAATTCTGACAAAACCTGAATGGATTTAGATGAGAATCTCAAGCCTCAGATAAGATTGCAGATCCACATCACATCTTGAGTCAAACCTTTCTGAAATGAGGATAGACCCAGCCAGGCCATTTTTGGACTACTGACAGAGAGGAACCATGATATAATGCAGTTATGTTGTTTTCAGGGAATAATTTTGTGTTAATTTGCTATGCAACAAAAGAAACACATATTTTTTACTTTTGATTTAGTTTTTGAGATAGGGTCTCACTGTTTCCCAGGTTTGCCTTGAACTCCAGGGCTCAAGCAATCTTCCTGCCTTATGGTTCACTCATGGGCTTTATTATATCCTATTTATGTACAAATTTGCTCTTCCTTACAAGGAGACATCACTATGCACCTATATTTCCTTGTATATGGAAGGTGATTCAGTATTTGATGGATGGATGAATGGATAGATTGATGAGTGAGTGAATTTTTCTTTCTTTCTTTTTTTTTTTTTTTTGGCCAGGGCCGGGTTTGAAACCACCACCTCTGGCATATGGGGCTGGCGCCCCACTCCTTGAGCCACAGGTGCCGCCTGAGTGAGTGAATCCTAGGAGTTGGCTTTTGGTATCCTAATAATTTATCTACTTTTCCTTCCCTCACTCCTTTGTGTATGATTAATCTCCTTTTTTGGTTAGTTTCTCACTAGCCATACCCTCTTGTCATCACACTCTTGTCTTGTTAACTTGGACTTTCCCACTGCTTTTCTCTCTTTTCTATATATCTATGAGCAGTAAACCTGAAAACAGATTGCATGAGAAAGTGTGTAAACCTGGAATTTCACTGTTCTAATTTAGCTTGAGGGAATTACTTGACATGTGGGGAATAACTCTATGGTTATTCAATTGATCTCATTTAATGCTGAAAAATCTTTCAGAAGTAAATGTTTTATATACTGTGTATAAATATTATATATATACAATACATTTTTAAGATCATCTTAATACCTTTGTTTTTTAAAAG
Source organism: Galagoides demidoff (assembly GCA_963574575.1). Classification (NCBI taxonomy): domain Eukaryota; kingdom Metazoa; phylum Chordata; class Mammalia; order Primates; family Galagidae; genus Galagoides; species Galagoides demidoff. The sequence continues at coordinate 10,708 of CAUYQV010185165.1, forward strand.
TTTACATTATATAAAATCTAAGTCAAAGTCCTCTGTGACTAGAAACCAAGAGAGTGTAGTTATTAGTCACTGCGTAGAGAAAAACAACTGTCATCTGGGCTTGAATAAGCAATTAGAATAATCTACTTCTAGTGTCATAATTTTTCTAGAAACATGGAAATACATGGAAGTGCATGAACTTGAATAATGCTATAAGTAATTTACCAAGACAGTTATTGCTTTTACTAATCCAGCAAGAGAAAAAGGACAATTAATATTGACCAGGAGACCAGGATTCTGATGGATAGTTTATGAATAGCTCAAATGACAGTACTTACATTGTTCACCATGGTGTGGTCATCACACACAACTGTTTATAGCTAACTAATTGCTCCTAATACTAAATCATGGGTCTCAATAAACTGATGATATTTCAGTTAATTGTTCAAGGATTCTTCATGTGTTTTTTAAAGAAAATTGTGTTTCTTTAATGTTGTTTATGATAATAACTGTGCATGTAAGGTGATACTTCTAAATAAAAACAAAATTTATTACATGCTTTTAAATGTCTTTCAAGTTCTGTGTTGATATGTGCTCTGCCATTTCTCTGTTTCCTTTTGCCACCACTGTCCAATGTCAGCATTTCTTTTTCTTTTTTTTGCTATATCATCCCTGGATGTATCTATAAAGATGATGATGATGATGAAATCCACCAGTTACTGAGAAATTACTATGTGTGACCTATATTATATGTGTGTCTGTGTGTACATGTGTGTATAGATGTATACATATACTTATCTAATTCTCCAAACAACCCTAAAATACAAGGTGTATACTCAATAGATATTTCAGAATTAATGAATAGAATCTCCAATAAAATTATGGGAAACATCAATTGGAGGAAAATGAGAGAGAAGAAAAAGTAGCAAAGAATCATTTAAAAAGATTGTGAAGAATGTGAAGCTTCAAAACTTTGAAAGATTTAATCACCTAAGCTATGAAGCAGAGCCATAAGTCAAAACCAAATCTAGCTGGCTGAAGAGTATAAATCTTTACTCATAATCCTAGAATAATTGCCTATTTTGCAGAAAATTCAGTGGTGACTCTTCACTCTCATTTCTTCAAAATTTGTTGGTGGTTCTTTACATGGTTTCTTCTTTCTTCCTTCTTTCCTTTCTTTCTTTTCTTCTTCTTCTTTTTTTTTTTTTTTGCTGTTTCTCCTTCAATTGATTTTCATGATGTAATCAGCTGTATTATTCACCAATTCAAAAATGTTCAGAGAAAAAAGTAAAAATAGACACAGTCTCCTACTGTCTTTGAGTTTATATTCTAATAAGAGAATATGGACAGCAAATAAGTAGAAGATACAGTGTATTAAATAATGACAATGGACAAGAGGACAAATAAAACAGAAGGGAGTGGCTTTGAGCCAATGCCTTGGCCAAAGATGGTGCCAGTGATAAGGTAAGACTATTCAGAAGACACTTGAGGGACATGGTAGGTGACATCAGACCCATACAAGTGAATAGAGGATTTGTGCAGACTTCTAGACAAAGATGACTAGAAGGTTCAGACCCTGAGGCAGATATATAGTGGCCAGACTAGTAAACATAGGCCAGAGTTAACTTCCAGATTCACAAGTGCCTAATACATAGTAGTTCTCAATATTTTTTGCTGACCGAATGACAAGGGGCTCAGGACATTGAAGTTAGTCTAGACCTCATCCTTAGATGTTGATGGGGAACCTGGCATTCTACTAGGATGCACCAGTTTTGATTCATAAACTGATTTGGAACCATAGGCCCATAACTAAGTGGACTCAGGGAAGAACATCATACAGAGGCATGAATTCCTTGGACTTTATGTGTCCCATTGACCTGGTCCTTTTTGGTATGGCCAGGAACAAAGCCCCTTCCTATTAATCTCAATTATTCTTTGAGTGGGCCTGCTCATACTGTGCAACTTTCAAACAACCTCTCCTTTCATGCAGCTGCCGTACAACAACCTGCTCAGCAAGAAGAGAACATTTTGAAGTATATTATTTTCTTTGTGTGCTTTCCGAAAACAGATAACTGAATGTAAATACACAAGAGCGTTTACATTCACAGGCAACATTTATGAATATACATTAGCATAAAATCTTGCTGCTACACTTTTGGTATATTCTCTTATAAATCGATTTTTTCCCAGTTGTAGTTTAAGTTCTATTCACAATTAACTGAACTGCCAATGAGTTCAATTGCTTACCAGACATTTTCTCAGTAGTGCATTGGTTTTGTCACTATTAAATCAAGGAGTCTGTATAATGACCACAACCTCACCTCTGTTCAATAAGCTCCTGAGGTCATCTCACACAATAGATGATGTGGCTGAGGTTGGCTAGGAGGTCCACTGTCTGGTTTCCCATGGTTTTCTAACATATGCGGAGGGGAAAGTGATTTTCACTGTAGAACCTCAACTTCAAAAATTTCAGGAAGTGGGCAGTGCCTGTGGCTCAAAGGAGTAGGGCGCCACCCCCATATTCCAGGAGTTGTGGGTTCAAACCCAGTCCCAGCCAATAACTGCAAAACAAAACAAAACGAAACAAAACAAAAATTTCAGGAAGTTAGGATTTTAAGTGATATTAGAATTCAAAAATTATCTACATTGTTTCTAAGGCCTATTAATGGTCTGTGACAATTCTTTCCCTTTAATGAAGAAAATCAAATGAAGAACTTATTTCAGTTGTTTGATTTACATTGTGTTTTTTCTTCACCTGTTCTGTACTTTTGAACCACTTTTGTCTATGGAATCATACAGAGGTCAGTAAAAAACTTACTGTAGAAACAGGCATCATTACCTTACATAAATATGTGTATTAAATACATGAGTCATGAGTTCTGTTAAAGAGAACAATTGAGCACATACATACATATATATATATGACAGGTGATCTCTGTGTATGCCAAGTTTTCCCTGCCTTTAGAGAATATTGGGAGTGTATCATTTTCCTATACCTTCTCGGTTTCATCTAAGTGCTTGATGTCTAAGGACTGTGAAGACTGAGCCATCTGTAATGCCATCCTAAGGCTCCAGTAAGAATCCAAGGCCTGGCTTAGAGAAAGATCTCTCTGGTTGGCTCAAGTATCCATTCATTGTTTCTGACTTTCCAAACTCATACTATTGCTTATAATTTCCTCTTCAATGGAAAATAATGAAGGGCTGACAGACCTCTTCCTGGATGTAAAGAGTGATTCATGCTGAGAATAACACTAGTATTAGCTGAAAAATTTGAAAAATCAAGTTATTAACAAATATTAGTTAATTATGTATATGTTTTCTGTAAATTGCAATTAGGAATAAAATAATAAATTAAATTATATATTTTCCCTGACTTCAAGGATATGTTTTTCCTGAAGGAGGTTAGATGGATTAGAAAGATAGATTCTCCTTCACACACACATCAAATTCATAACATAAGGCAAAAAGTAATACTTGTTGAGGAGGTACTATTGGTCATGGTAACTTGAAAACTAAGAAATATTATTTGCTGCATTCCTTGTCCTCAGATATAAAGAAATATTTGTGAACAATATGCTATTGGAGTATTAGACTGAAGGAAGGATACGTTGATCTGATATGACTTGGCAAATATTTCTTATGGTATTAAGGGAGGAGTCAAGCAGGATTACAAATTTTGTAGTCTGAGCAACTGAATGAATAGTGGTGTCATTCAATAAAATGGAAACTCAAGACTCGAAGTTGTTACCCAAACAACTATGGTGACGGTGAAAGCAGCTGGCAGGAGCATTATCAATCCAGTTTCTTAGAACAAAAATAATGGGCAGTGTTTACATATTACCTTCTGTTTTGACCTATGATATAATACATTACCTAAAAAGCTTTAATTCTTTCAGAAATGATCCCACCTGAATAGAACTTATACGTTAGTCTGCTGGGGTGTAGAGGACGCCAAGAGACAAATGATCTCTAAGCAAAATGATTTACAGCTCAGGGGTGGACTCTCCGGTGACTTGTCTACAGGTGCTCCTATGTAGAAGAAGCCCATGCCCTCAGCACGTAGTCATTGTTAATTACTCCCCTCACCTGTATCATTCCATTTCAATACAAGGCTGGTGGGGAAGTTGCTCAGGGCTACCAGGAAGGTAAGGGCTAGCCCGCCTTCCACAAGCTTGTACTTCTAATCCACTTTTCTCCTGGTTCCTTCCTGCGCTAACCGAGACGAGGGCCATAGGAGCCCGATGGGTCTCGACACTGGGGGAAGATGAACATCAAATATTACATAAGTGATCGTAGTTTTAATAGGAACTAAGAATACAGGAATTTATAAATGTATGAAAGAAGGTGTTCCAATCCAATCCGGGAATGTAATGGACCTCCTTGAAGTCAATTTTTGCACATAACTGCCAGTAGTATCTGATTGTTCTGTGAGACATTTAGTACAATTCCTTGATTTTCTTTTATCCAAATCCTGAAGCTCCTCCTTAGTTATAGCAAGATCTTACATATATTCAGAGCCTCAATCTTAACTGGAAAACGGAGATAATAACATTTTCCATTCAAGCCCTCATATAAAATACACAGCATGGTGCTTATCAGTGTAGATCCTTTTTCTACCCGTTCCCCCAATCTGATTCTTTCAGCTTTTTATATTCAGCAACATAGCTCATCAATGCATCTAAATCTGTCTTTTTCTCTTTTCCCTCAATGTTTGACTTTTCATCTATTTTATTACCTTTATGATGGAAAGTCCATTCAAAAGTCTTACAATAGTAAAATCACCCTGAGATATCACAAAATCTCAAAACTGCAGATGCTGGCGTGGATGTGGAGAGAAAGGAATACTTTTGCACTGCTGGTGGGACTGCAAACTAATCTAACCTTTTTGGAAGGAAGTATGGAGAACTCTTAAAGAACTCAAACTAGACTTCCGATTTGATCCTGCAATCCTATTACTGGAGATCTACCTAGAAGAAAAAAAAATTCTTTTACCATAAAGACACTTGCACTGGATTGTTTATTGCAGCTCAATTCACAATCTCCAAAATGTGGAAACAGCCTAAATGCCCACCAACCCAGGAATGGATTAACAAGCTGTGGTATATATACACCATGGAATACTATTCAGCCTTTAAAAAAGATGAAGACTTTACATGTATTGTATTAACATGGATGGAAATGGAACACATTATTCTTAGTAAAGCATCACAAGAAGGAGAAGCAAGAATCTTATATACTCAATTCTGATATGAGGACAATTAATGACTTAGTACATGGACGGGGAAGGAGAGATCAGAGAGAGGAAAGAAGGGAAGGGGTGAGGTTCTCAGTGTGTGACACACCTTTTGGGGAAAGAACACAATTATAAGAGGGTCTTTACCTAACAAATGCAATCAATGTAACCTGGTTCTTTGTACCCTCAATGAATCCCCATAAATTAAAAAATAAACCTTAAGCCACGTATAGATATTAGAATGGTTTCTGATATGTAGCACATCTTCAAGAAGTATTTACCTCTATTATTCTTGGTTTTTGGCTCTGGTGATGAATTGGTACAGAGCTAAATAAATAAATACTTACATGCCTCACCAAAAGAGTTTCAAGGCAATAGTGACCTTCATTCAGAGAAGCAAAATAGGTATTCATAATGTTATTAGGATTATTAGAAAGGAAGGTACAGTCAGTATTCTTTACTCCTTTCCCCATACTTACACATTATACAGTGTCCCTCACTGATTGTTTTCACATGATAGTGCTCCAGGAAAAAATTGTGTCACCTAAGCAATAATCATCCAACATAATATCCACACTGTATTTTACAAATAGATGAGCAGATACAAAATCACCATTTTTTTAATGGTTGAATAGTATCCTTTGTAACAATTTGGATGGTACTGGAAATCATTCTCTTAAGTGAAGTATCACAAGAATGGAAAAACAAACACCACATGTATTCATACTCAATATTATAATAAATTGAAACTAGTCAATCAAGTACATATATGGAGGCATAACCCAAAAGAAATTAAGCAGGTGGAAGGGGGGAATAAGGGGTAGGGCAAATTCACATCTAACTGGTACAATGAACATCTTTAGTGTGAAGAGCACACTTATAATCTTGACTTAAAATGTACTGAAACAAATTATGTAACCAAAATACGTGTGCCCTATAATATTCTGGAATTAAAAAAGAAATCAGTTACTAAAGATACAGTCATGTACCATGTAACAGCTTTTTTTTTTTTTTTTTTGAGACAGAGTCTCACTTTGACACCCTTGGTAGAGTGCCATGCCTTCATAGCTCACAGCAACCTCAAACTCCTGGGCTCAAATGATACTCTTGACTCAGACTCCCAAGTAGCTAGGACTACAGGCAGCCACCACAATGCCCAGTCATTTTTAGACATGTGGTCTCGTTCTTTCCCAGACTGGTTTGGAATTCCTGAGCTCAGGCAATCCACACACCTTGGCCTCCCACAGTGCTAGGGAGCTAGCACAAGTGTGCGCCACCACATCTGACTTACACATAACAATGTTGGTCAACAAGGGACTACATATGTGACAGTGGTCCCACAAGATTATAATACTCCATTTTTATTATACCTTTTCTATGTTTAGATACACAAATATGTACCATTGTATTACAATTACCTACAGCATTCAATACAGTGGTATGCTAATTAGGTTTCTAGCCTAGGAGCAGTAGGCTATACCATATAGCCTAGTTATGTAGTAGGCTGCACCATGCAGGTTGGTGTAAGTGCACACTTTGATGGTCACACGATGATGAAATTGCCTGATGATGCATTCCTCAAGACATAGCCCTGTCATTAAAAGATTCATGACCATATTAATTTACTTTTCATGATTTCAAATTTTGTGATATTTGTGGCATCTGTTAGATTGTATAATACTTGGTGTTTTTTCATTTAAAGTAAACACTTCTGGGTGGTGCCAGCCCCATATACTGGAGGTGGTGGGTTCACACCTGGCCCCGGCAAAAAACAGCAAATAAATAAATAAATAAATAAATGAACATTTGCTTTTAAAAATATATGAACAGTATATGTGTGGGAGATGGAGTTAGGAGGCAATTTCTGTGAATAAATATAAAGTACATATTTATTGTTATATATAAATGTCTGTATGTGTGTGGTAATGAGAGTTAAAACCATTCTACACTAATTTGGATTTATTCAGTCTTAAAAAAATGCTTTTTCTCTAAGGTACTCATCGACAAATCCAGGAGTAAGCAACTTAGAACTGGATGTCAGAGAGATATGAGAAGGGATTTTGAATTTTCTATAGGGTTATAGTCTTAGTTTCTTTGTGACTTCAAACTTGATTGTATGTTTCAGTCTTCAGCCCTAGGCCACCCCTCCCCACAGTAGATGCGGAATTAGTTGGGATGCCTCTCATCTTAAATCAGAGTCAGTGCATAGTATGGACTTGGAGACAGAAAACATGGCTCTGTCACTTGCCAACTGTGTCACAAATGATTTAATCTCTCAGAGCAATGATTTTCTCATGGGTAAACTGAGATAAAATACATATCTCTCAAATGGAGGTGAACATTAAATGATATGGTTAGCACATCCGTTAAATGATAGTTAGGTGTACTGACATATAACTGGATGCAAATTATTAAAAAGTCCAACCTTTAATTGCTAATCCAGCATTTAGTGTTCAAAAGAAAAACTCTAGATGTCTAATTCTCATGAAAACCATCGAACTTACACAGGATACAGTAGTGAAGACTTGGTCAAACACTTTTTCATTTAACTTCTGGTGCTTATATAGACAAAGTCTCTTGTCTAAAAAGAAACTTGATTGTAAATAATGGGCCATAGTCCTTACTAGTGAACTGATTCACTTTATCTGGGTTTTTACTTAGTGCTGCAGATAGTGTGAAGAAGGAAAAAAAAAAAACCTCACAGATGGGAATGAGATTTGGCAAATACAAATGGGGGGCAGATTAGAAGAGTGCGTATAAGCCTACTTTTTGAAATTCTGAAAAAATATAATGAAGCCTCTTTTCCCGTCTTCCCTCTCTCCTATTGCTATTTTATGTATAGCCATGAGCTGCAGTGTAGTAAAAAGGGAAGCTGATAAAACCACATTTGCTAAAACCATGCTGTTCATTCAGCCAACGTCTAAGAATACCAGAACAATAACCACTTACCAACAAGAGATCAATTTTCCGGCTCGGCGCCTGTGGCTCAATCGGCTAAGGCGCCAGCCACGTACACCTAAGGTGGTGGGTTCGAATCCCCAGCCCGGACCCGCCAAACAACAATGATGGCTGCAACCAAAAAATGGCTGGGCGTTGTGGCGGGCGCCTGTGGTCCCAGCTACTTGGGAAGCAGAGACAGAAGACTCACTTGAGCCCAGGAGTTGGAGG
>CAUYQV010185170.1:0-16631 GCA_963574575.1 Galagoides demidoff
TTTTTTTTTTTTTGAGACAGAGCCTCAAGCTGTCCCCCTGGGTAGAGTGCCATGGCATCACAGCTCACAGCAACCTCCAACTCCTGGGCTCAAGCGAGTCTCCTGCCTCAGCCTTCCAAATAGCTGGGACCACAGGTGCCCGCCACAATGTCCCGCTATTTTTTTAGTTGTTGTTGTTGCAGCCATCATTGTTTGTTTGGTGGGTCGGGCTGGATTTGAACCCACCACCTTAGGTGTATGTGGCTGGCGCCTTAGCCAATTGAGCCACAGGCGCCGAGCCCAAACTTGTATCTTTTGAAAGATCACTTTAGTTGCTGTGTAGAAATCAGACTGCAGGGGGCAAGCGCAGAAGAGGGCTATCATCCAGTTACTGCCAGCGGTGGCCTAGCCCTGGGTCTTCAGCCTCTCTGCATCAGAGTCCCAGCAAAATCCCTTTTCAGCACCCAACACTCTTTAGCCTGGTCAGTTTTGTTTTTTTTTTTAGAGACAGAGTCTCACTTTGTCACCCTCGGTAGACTACTGTGGCGTCACAGCTCAAAGCAACTTCCAACTCCTGGGCTTAGGCCTTTCTCTTGCCTCAGCCTCCCGAGTAGCTGGGACTACAGGTGCCTGCCACAACGCCCAGCTATTTTTATTGTTGCAGTCCGGTCGGGGCTGGTTTGAACCCTCCACCCTCGGTATATGGGGCCGCCCCCGGTCAGTGTTTTATTCTTTCAGAATGCAGCTCAGAGGTCACTTCCCCAGAAAGTCTCTTCTCTACACATACATACACATACACGCACACACACACCTTTCCTGCAACGCAAGCTCATAGCCTTTATACCTCCGTTGCTCTTATCACAGTTGTGATTAACTGTACACATGACTAATGTCAGCTATAGCTCCAGCTCACAGAAGACAGCGCCTGCCGGGTCCGCCGGCCCCACCGCATTCCATGCGCCGCACAGGGCCTTCTGCTATCCCCGAGCTCGGAGAACGAATGACTGCAGAAGACATGGATTGTATAATCTTTTCCATCCTAGCTCTCAAAAAGCAAGTGGAAAGAAAAAGGACATAAAGATCTTATCACCTCTTCTTTTTTTTTGAGACAGAGCCTCAAGCTATCCCCCTGGGTAGAGTACCATAGCTTCACAGCTCACAGCAACCTCCAACTCCTGGGCTCAAGCGAGTCTCCTGCCTCAGCCTCCCAAGTAGCTGGGACCACAGGCACCCGCCACAACGCCCGGCTATTTTTTTGGTTGCAGCCATCATTGTTGTTTGGCGGGCCCGGGCTGGATTCGAATGCGCCACCTTAGGTGTATGTGGCTGGCGCCTTAGCCGCCTGAGCCACAGGCACCGAGCCTTATCACTTTTTTACTTTTCATATTTTCTTTTTTTTTTTTTTTTTGTTGTTGTTACAATTTGGCCTGGGCTGGGTTCGAACCCGCCACCCTCAGTATATGGGGCTGGCGCCTTACTCACTGAGCCACAGGCACCGCCCGCTTATCACTTTTTTAGTAAACTCCAACTATCCCTGCAACTAAAGCCATGAAGATGATAAACGGTTTCGTGTAAACGCCGTGTTGAGAGCTAAGTTTCATTTCACCTACCGTCGGCGAAGCGAAACAGCAGCCCCAACCGGAGGCAAAGAGAAATCCCGTCACAGCCAGCCAAGAGAAGCGGGCGGGACCAGGAAAGGCCACCCAGCGGAGCCCGCGCTCGGGCGCCGTAGAAAAAGCAGCCAGCAGGCGTGGCGGGGCGGAGTAAGGACTCCGGAAAAGCGAGCGCTACTCTTCAGAAAGCCGGACTCAGGGCCTTTCCAACATCTTATTGGTCCTTCTAGGGACGAGCGCTCTCGTTGACCCAGATGGGACGCAAGCGTATTCGTTGTCTAAGCGGAGGGGAAAGGGCGCAAGTCAAGAATTGCGCATGCGCCTCGACATTTTCCCGCCAGCTCATCCCTAGAGGGGATAGGCAGATTGAATCCCGGCCATAGGGCTAACCCTTGGTTCTTGCCCTTCCTCCTTAGGGATCCTTGGGCTAGGGAACATCCAGTACCCAGAAACTGCCCCTTGGGAATCCTTCTACACCTTCTCCAAACCTCCTGCCTCATTTTGTCGTCCTTGCCGCGCCCCAATCCTTTCTGAAGCTGGGTTGTTATGATGGTGAATTATTCAAGAAGCCTTGCAGCCTGACGCCATCTCTGGGCATTGCCCCTCCCTCCTCTCGGTCACCTCGTTGCCTGCCCAATCATAGGGTCCTGAAACTTTACTAGGCCCCTATCTGCCACTTTAGTAACTTAACGAGTATTTGTTTAGGTCCTACTGTGCGTTAGATGCAGTCCCTACTTTTGAGGGGACTTACATTCTGTGGGAGGACACAGTCGTATAACAAAATAAACAAGATAATTTTAGATAAAGTGCTCAAACCATAGAACTGGGATGGTGGTGGGGTATTCATTGGGAAGGTGAGCATGGAGCTAAGACCTAAATTAGGTGAAAGCACCAGCCATGCAGGGGTCCTCAAACTTTTTAAACAGGGGGCCGGTTCACTGTCCCTCAGACTGTTGGGAGGGCCAGAGTGCGGGCCCCAAGATGAGTCGGCTGCTAAGCAGGACAGGCAGCGCCGGCAAAAATACCCGGCGGGCCGGGCCGGTTTAAGGACACCTGGTAGAGTGTTTGGTGCTTGGGAAAGAGCAGGAGCAAAGGTCCTTGTGCTACAAGACAGTTTGGTTGAAGCAGGGAGTGGACCAGGTTGTACCTGACCATAGTATCTGAGCATTTGGAGAGTATTCGAAATACATTGGGAAGACATTAAATTTAAACCGTCTTTTTTTTTTTTCTTTCTTAAGACAAAGTTTTACTTTGTTGCCTGGGTAAAGTGCTGTGGCATTATATAGCTCACAGCAACCTGGAACTCTTGGGCTTGAGCAATCCTCTTGCCTCAGCATCCTGAGTAGCTGGGACTACAGGTGCCCACCAAGACTCAGCTAATTCTTCTATTTTTAGCAGAGACTGGGTCTCACTCTTTCTCAGGCTGGTCTTGAACTCGCCCTTCCCAAGCGGTGGGATCACAGGCATGAGCCACCGCACCTGGCCTATAAATAGTGTCTTTTAAAGAGTGCCATGGTGACATATTTCACAGCAACCTCTACCTCCTAGGCTTAGGGGATTCTCTTGCCTCAGCCTTTGGAGTAGCTGGGACTACAGGCACCTGCCACAACGCCTGGCTATTTTTGTTGCAGTTTGGCGGGAGCTCTATTCAAACCTGCCACCCTCAGTATAAAGAGCCAGTGCCCTACCCACTGAGCTATAGGCGATGCCCTATAACTAGTGTCATAAAGGAGTTTTCTTAAATACAAGAAACACTACGGGCGGTGCCTGTGGCTCAAAGGAGTAGGGTGCCGGCCCTATATGCCGGAGGTGGCAGGTTCAAACCCAGTCCCAGCCAAAAACTGTTAAAAAAAAAAAAAAGTATATATATATATATATATAAAACACTAAAACAAATTTCATTAGTGACAAAGAACGATCCAAGAGAGAAGGGGAAAACTGAAATTTATTGAAGGCTTACATAGTTTGTTAAGAGGTTTATTAACATTCATTTTCATAATGTTTTATCAATCAGGCAGTTGGGGTTAAATAACTTGCCCAAGGTCATGCAGCTAGAGGTGACCACCCAAAGCGAAGAGCTACCCAGAATTTTCGGACTCTTCATACCTGCCTCACCACCCCACTCAGGCACAAATTCCCTGGACTTATTCAACCTGGGACATGCCTTTCCCCTGACCATAGCGCCCCTGCTTATCAGAAAGGGCCACTCTCATGCTGTGGGGGGTGGGAGTGGGGGACAGGAGTTTAATCATTTTCCTCCTCCAATGCTATAAGCAGGGGCATCTCCTCCCACAGCCTGAATACCCATGCAGCACAGGACAAAAGCTCTCCTAGTCCAGAGGGGCAGAGGTAAGCAGCAGGAGCCCCCAGAGGTAAGAAGGAAAGGGACACTTTGGGGTATACAGCAGGTTTCTTTTTGTGCCAGCCAGTGCAAGGGGTACTGGAAGGTGCTATTTCAACCAGCTGGTATCTGGTGCCCCGGCATTTATCTGGATGTGTTCAGTGTGACAAGCAGCCGAGGTCACAGCCCAGTCTCCCGGCTGCCCCCATTGAGGCTGAGGCTGTGAGGGCGGGTACCATGCTCTAGCCGGCGGCCAGACAGGAGACGCCGCAAGGAAGAGCTGGAGCTCAGGTCCCCACAGCTGCGAAGGTGTAGGCTCTCTCGGCCTGGCCGGCCCCATGGACTCCGGGGCACCTGAAGGGGGACAGAAGAGAGGGAATCAGCCCAACCTGAAAATCCAAACTTCCCCAAGAATCTTTCCTGGCTCCCTGAACTCCTACCTGCTTATGTCCATGGGTTCTAGTCCCACCGGGGTCTGGGGCCTTCCTGGACATCTGGAAGAAACGAGTGACCAGGCCCCGGCCTGGCCAGCTGCCCTTTAGGTCTCCCAGGGAGTGGGCAGGTGCAGGGCCTGAGGGCAGAGGAACTTTCTGGAAGGTGGCCACAGGGCGCCGTTTCTCAGCTGAACGGGCACGGAGCAACTTGGGGGAAGGGCAGCGGGCTAGGCGGAAGAGGCAGGCTTCAGAGCAGAGCCCTGCAGAGAGAAAAGATAGATAGGAGACTAGGATGGGGGAGCAGAGAACACCAACTGGGCTTCACTCTCCTGTCCCTCTTGCCCTGGGCGCCAACCACACGCCTGACCTGTATCTGCAGAGGAAACAGAAGCAGCTTCTTCCTCAAGCACTTTGGTATAAGTGTCCCTGAAGTCAGCTGGAGAGAAGAGAGAAAGGGACTGAGTGGGAGTGCTCTGTGGACACAGTGCCCATCCACTGTGCTCCTGTGAAAACTCAAGCCCGGAGAAGTTTCAGAACCCCCATGCCCCATACCCAGCCAGGGGCCACCATCAGTGCCCAAGCCTGTCAGTAACTACGTGGTCCAAGGGCTATGGTGGCATTGCTTGTTCCTGCATGCTGCTAGTCCCTGGCTGATGGTAATCATGAGCACTTTCAGCAACAATGCTAAGCTTTTTTTTTTTTTTTGAGACAGAGCCTCAAGCTGTTGTCCTGGGTAGAGTGCCAAGGAGTCATAGCTCATAGCAACCTCAAACTCCTGGGCTCTGGCAATCCGCTTGCCTCAGCCTCCCAAGTAGCTGGGACTATAGGTGTCTGCTACAATACCCAGGTATTTTTAGAGACAGGATCTCACTCTTGCTCAGGCTGGTCTCAAATTCCTAAGTTCAAGCAATCTCCCTGCCTCATCCTCCTAGAGTGCTAGGATTATAGGCGTAAGCCAATGCTCTGGCTAAACTTTTTATTAAATACTTGCATTATTTCCTTTTTCAGCAACCCTATAGGACTTACAGTTGAAGTATTATTTATTATTTCTGTATTGCAGGTGAGAGACTGAGGTTTCATGAGGACAGGTCACTGACCTAAGCTGGGAGCTACGCAACAGCCTCCAGAAAACAAATCCTCCCCTTTCAGCCGCTAAGCTATGGATGTTCTGTCCCTAGGGTGGTGTGGACTAAAGAAGTGTCCACCCCAGGAGTGAAGTTATCATTCTTCCTCGGGAACCTTAACAGTGTGCCAAATCCGTGTGGGCATCACTGACCCTCCAACTCCCAGTCCCTGCCTCTTCTGAACTGTGTGCGGGAGAGGAGGCTTACCAGTGTCGCTGGAGATGGTGATGCCTGGGTCGCTGTGGGACCGTGGCAGCAGCAGCAGTGGTGGGGAAGCCGGATGAGGAGGCCGGTGCCCCGGGGGAGTGAGGGAACCTGAGCTGTCGCTGAAGCGGCGAGCGGGGGCTCGGGTGGGAGGGGCCACAGGTGGGCGGCTGCCACCCCGGGGAACCCGCCGCCTCAGCTCAGGGAAGCAGGGTCCCACCCAGGGTGGCCAGCCCTCCAGCCGGTGGCAGCTGCGGGCAGCAGTAGGGACACCCAGTGAGGGTGGGGCCTCTGGGGCAGAACAGGAATAGGAGCGGGCAGCCCGTGGGGGCCGCCGTGGCAGGGGGCTGTCCTCAAAGGGACCCCGCAGGCCACAGTCCAGGCTGAGGCAGTAGCCCGCGCGGCTACGCTGGATGGAGCGGAAGAGCACATAGTCAACAGAGCGCACGGAACCCTGCAGCTCCAGCAGGCACGAGTCCTCCGACGGGCTGGAGCCCCCAGGGAGGTCGCCAATGGCTGACAGCACCAGAGACCCACTGTCCATGGACACTGTGGACAAGGCACAAGTGGCAACAGCCTTGGTTTGGCACTGCCTAGCCTTATGGGGCTGCTCTGCCTTAACCTCAGAGGAAGACCAGGGCTCCAAGAAGCCACATCCCTTGTTTGCCCCAAAGCCACCAACGCAACCTGTCACCACTCCCTCAGCCTACTGTCCCTGGCAGCCCAGGTCAGCCCTTGCCCACCCTCCCCACGCTCTGCTCACCATCTACAATGGAGGCCACTCGCTCACAAATACAAGAGCCATCATGAAGCTGAGGGTCAAAGAGGGTGGCCTGCAGAAAGAAGACACAGGGACCAAGGTCCAACCTTACACCCTGACATCTCCCCCCGCCCCCAACAATGTGTGGACAGAGCTCTGGAGACAGATATTCCAGATCAACTTTGTTACTCTGAATAAGTCACTTATGTGGGACTCAGCTTCCACATGTGTACCAAAGATGACAGCTCCCATCCCGTCTTCCTCACCAGGCTCTAAGAAGATGGTATGCACTAGCACTACAGAGAGCACCACAACTACTGTGATCTTTATCCAGCAACCACAGCTTGTTCAGCTGTCTGGGCTCTAGCCTGCTCCCCAGCCCTTGCCAAGGCACGCCCTCACCTGGCTGTCTCTTCGTAGCCCCATGACGGCCTCATAAGAAGGGGGGCGATCAGCAGGGTACAAGGGCACTGGGCTGTCCATGGAGCCATTGTATGTGATGCTGATAGGACAAGGGGCAGGTCAGTGGGAGAAAACAGCTGCTGCTCCACAAGAATCCCACCCCAGTGATCCTGGCCACCCTGGGCCCCATCCCTTTTCTTTTTTTTTTTGAGACAGTCTCATGACAGAGTGCCATGGCATCTTTAGGTCACAGCAACCGGCTTAAGCAATTCTTTTGCTTTAGCCTCCCAAGTAGCTGGGACTAGGGCTGCCACAATGCTTGGCTATTTTTAGAGACGGGGTCTCGATCTAGCTCAGGCTGGTCTTGAATTCATGGGCTCAGGCAATCTACCTGCCCCTGCCTCCTAGAGTGCTGGATTACAGGTGTGAGCCACTACACCAGCCTTGGGCCCCTTCCTTAGTTCTCCCAGCAGGACCCCACCAGGCCTTACCTCTGTGCATCTGTTTCTGAGCTGCAGGTGTACTCTGGGGGATAGTAGGGTGGTGGGGGCACAGGTGGTACAAATTCCTCCAGGTCCAGCATGGCATGCAGGAGTGGGGCTGGGGGCGAGGATGCACAGCCCAGAGGCCCCAGAGGGCCTGAGACTGAGCGCTCAGGAGCCAGCTGCAGAGGAGCAAGCAGGTCCTTAGCTCCTAACTCCTCTCTTATCTACATTATTTTCTCTCCTAGAAACCCCCATTCTGGCCCATCCCTCACCCAGAACCAGCTCATCCTTAACACCACCCCCACCTGGACCTCTTGCTCTAGCCTTGCTCACCCAGAAATTCACCCTTTTTGCAGCCCCACCCCCACCCATAATCGCCACCTGTTCTGTCTCCACTAGAGTGTCCACTCTTTTTTTTTTTTTTTCTTTTTGGCCGGGGCTCGGTTTGAACCTGCCACCTCTGGCATATGGGACTAGCGCCCTACCCTTTTGAGCCACAGGCACCGCCCTAAAGAGTCCACTCTTTATCCTCCTGTGCCTCTAGGACTCCACATTATCCAGGCCTATTCTCTAACCCTGCTTCTCTTGGTCCCAGACTGGCATCATGTACACATCACCCCTTCTACCCCTCCCTTTGGCCCACCCCCCAAATCCCTCCAGTAGATACGCAGATCCAGGAGACAACCGCACAGGCCCTGGTGCGGGAGAAGTCAGACCTGTAGCCACTGCTCCCTCAGCCCCAGGCCCAGCACACATCCCTGTACCCCACCACACCTGCCTGGCTCTGGCCCCAGCTCCCCTCTCACTGTGTGCATGAGGTCCAGAGAGAAGATTTGGATGCAGCAGACAATAGCAGAGAGGGTACAGATTATGGCAGCACAGATGGTGAGTCCACAGACGCTGAAGAGCAGGTTCTGGGAAGAGAAGGGAAAGGAGGAGGGGAGTGAAGGGAGGGGTAAGTCCCACATATTCATTCTGGGCTTGTGGGTCCCCCAGGAGGGAGACATGGATGAGAACCAGGAAGATGTTTGGGGGTGCATGCTCACCTTGAGGGCCCCCCGGGCTTCATCACAGGTGGAGTTAGGAGTAACTTTCAGTTCCTGCCCTGAGTCCGGACAGGGCCGGAGTAGAGGAACAGAGGGACAGCACACACAGACCTTCCCATCCTGATGGAATCAGGGAGGGTGAGGCAACCTAAGTCAGGACAAACCTAGATGTTTTGTACACCTCCCACCACCAGTTCCTTCCAGCTGTCCCTCCTCAAATCTCACCATGGAGCATTCTCGAAAGTCTTGGGCCAGCTGAGCATTCTTACAGGAGAGAACAGAGCCAGCCATGGTAAGCATGATACAGAGCACCGAAAGCAAGGAGAAGAAGGAGATCTGGGGGAAACAGGGCACAGACTCAGGACTGGGACCCTCATGAGTACCCCTCTACCATGGGTGGAACCTCCCTCCTTCACGGACTTCGTGTCCGGCTGGCATCAAAAGAAGAACTGTTCCCTTCCTGAGCAAAATATGGGCATCCCTTCAGGTGCTAGGCACCTGCCTCTCAGTGGACACTGGACCCTGGCACCTACCACTAGAGTAAATGGCCGCTTCCAGGACACAATGCCAACTACCCCGGAGAACGCCAGCTGGGGACAGAGTGGACACAGGCTGAGTCTGGCAAGGGAGGCACCTGAGTGAGCCCCTCACCACAGGATGCGCCCAGCCCTGTAGGGAGGGAGAGGACCAGAGAAGACGGAGAGGGGAGGATGTGGACTTGGGACTGGTGTGGAGGGGTGGGGCCCAGAAGCCTCCCCCAACCAACAACTGTGCACCCAACTCACCGAAAACCCAGCCCAAGACGGGCAAGACCTCTTGATGCTCTCGGTGGTGGTGACAGAAGAGGCCACCATGCTGAAGGTGACCACCAGGATGCCCAGGAGCACCTGCGCCAACCCCAGCGTGAGCAAGGCCTGCAGCCAGGGTCGGTGGAGGCGTAGGTGAGTAAGGCCCCGGGTGCTGGGCCGGCTGGTCAGAGAGCGGCTGGAGTCGCTAGGCGAGGGCATCGTGCCTGCCGCACGGCTGCCTGCCCCTCGCTCGGTACCCCCTGACACTTGAGAGCATCTCAGAGACGACCAGGGCCCCGTCCTTTCTCCTCTCCACCCCCCTCGCTCTAGAGCCCACCCCGAGGCTGGGTCCCCTGGGGCCTGGCCCAGGGCCGCCAGCTGGGGCGGGGCCGGAGCGAGGGGCGTCACGCAGCGAGCGCGGGGTGCTGTCTCCCCGCTGCAGGCACCGGGTGGGCACCGTGCCCGGGGCGGCGACGAGGACGCGGGAACGCCGGCTCATCGCATCTCCCTGGGGACAGGAGCTCCGAGAAGGGCTGGTCCCGGAGTGAGGAGAGGACGGCGCTCCGAGCCGGGGAAGGGCGGGGCGGGTAAAGGACAGATGTCCAGGGAAGGGCAGGGCTAACGCAGGGGACTGGAGGTGCAATCGGCTCTCGCAGGGTAGTAGCGGGATCGGGATGAAAGGGGGAGAGCTGCGGCGCGGCCAGCTCTGGTCGCCGACCGGTGCCCTCCGCACCACGCCCCGCTAGAGCTAGCTCTGGCTGCGGCAGGTCGGGACCCAAGACGCGGGAGGGAGACGCGCCCGTGCGGGAGTAGGACGGGAGGCGCGGTGCACCCCGGGAGTTGTAGTTTGGGGCGGGGGAAGGCAGCGGCCCCCAGCCCGTCTCGGCCCGGCCGGGCTGCTGCCAGTCCTCCCCGCCCCGCGTGTCCCCGCATTCCCCTCGAAGGCAGTAGCCCCTCCCTGGGCCCCTGTGGAGCGGCTGGAGCAGCTCACCGTGAGCTCCAAGGCCTTCGTGTCCTGTCGGGTCCTGAGCACCCATGCCCCGCATTGGCCCAGGGGCTGTGTCCCCCGCAGCTCTGGGTTTATTCAAAACCAGGTCCCAGCGAACCTTCAGAGCTCACATTCCACTTCCACCCTGCTCTCCTTTCTCTCTTGTAAGGCCCAATTCCCAATAAAAATACAAGAAACAGGGATGTAAGTTCCAGTTCCACTTTCTTTTTATTTAAATAACCGAAGCAACAGCCTTGGCACAGCAGAGGGAAGCTAGGTTGGGGTGTGTGAGAAATGGCAGTGGTGTGGCCCGATGCGGGGGAAGAGTGAGCAGTGACTGGGTCACAGTGGATCCCAAAGTCCCTAAGTCAGGTTCAGCAGCCATGGCCATGGGGGTAAGGGGCACTAGAGAGGCCATCAAATGGTGATGTCTCCAGAGACCTCAGGGATGGGAACTAAGTGAGCTCCCCAAGTGGAGGGGCTAAGGTACCCCTGTCAGGGTCACGGACCCCGGAAGGCATTCTGGGCAGCCCCAGCAGCTGCATTGGCAGCTGCGGTTCGCACTGCAGGGTTGGAGAAGACGCCAGCAGCAAATTCCTGCTGGGCCTTCTGGAAGCTGGCACCTGTGCGGCGATATAAGGAGTGGATCTGTAAACAGAGAACAAAGATGTGACAGCTGGTCCAGCCAGTTACTCCAGCAGAATACTGCAATTCCCACTCACCCACTGCTGCTCTCACTTCTCCTCACTGACCCTCCCTCCCAACACACACATATACTGAAACAGACTGCCCAGATGTCCATTAGCTGAGAACTTGCCCACAAGCCTGGCACACTTCAGTTACCCTGAATGCTCTGCTCAGGCCCCAGGGCCTCACCCTCTTGGCTCCACCTCAATACAGTGCCTCACCCGCTTTAGCATCACAATCCCCAGCACAGCAATGCCAGTGAAGAAGAGGGCAACCAGTAGCATGAGGACAGCCACACCCGGGCTGGCCTTCAGCACCACCAGAGCAGAGATCCAGCCACTGTGAGGAAGGAGGATGTGTTAGTGAAGAGGGCTGCCCACAGTGGCCTCTACCCTCCCTGCTTCTCCACTGGCTACAGTTGCCAACAGGCCCTTCTCCCAACCTTCCCATCCACAACGGTGGCAGTGCCTCTATCAACTTGGCAGCCGTCCACACACCAGTCTCCACTATATCCACTGACTTCATAGCTTAATTTCAGTTTCAGAACCATTAGCCCCTATCTCTCTACGCTGTTCCAAGTAGTTCTCTGGACTTTTCCTCCTCGCTTCAACTATGGTTTGTGTACTTCTCCAGGAAACCTTCTCTGACTGACCTTCTCTTTCAGATTGACCTGTCTGGGGTTCTGTCTAGGCACTCTCTAACCTAAAAGTATGTCTCATAGTTCATTAAACAAGTGCCTCCCCAAAATTAAAACCATTATTTCCTTTTTCTCCTTCCCCAGCACCCAGGAGTAGAGAGGGAAGGGTAAGTGGAGACAGCAGCCTCACAGACCTGAACCCCCAACCTGGGATACCAATGGCCTGGAGAACAAAAAGTACATCCTGGACAAAGAAAATGAAGAAGAAAACGAAGAAATTGAATGAACTGTCGCTCCTGCAAAGAGAGAAAAATGGGAGAGTGAGAGAAAAATCAAGGCTGAAGGAGCAGACACGGGGCGATCCCAGATCCTCATCACTCCCTATACATGCACACTTACCGGAAAGCCTTATACATGGGGCGGTACCAGCAGACAAAGGAGCAGGGAGTGAAAAGCAGGACCCATAGGAGAGAAAGCCCAAAGCCGGAACCGTTGCTGGGATCCACACAGAAGCTGGCCAGGCAGGCGAGGAAGTTCAGGAGAAGAGCCAGAGTGCTGCCTAAGGCAGAGGAATAGGATGACAGGTCCTTCTGGGCTGCAGTGAAGCATATTTCCCATCTATGCTTACCCTGCAACCCTCACCAAATGTGGCACAGTAAGGACAGGAAGCTAGCTTCTGCCTTAACGGAATCATCAACAGAACAAGCAAATCTCAATCCTGAGTGGTCACCTTGCACAGACATTTAAAGACTTCAGAATACATTTCTGTACGGGGACAAGAAAAAGTGGAGAGAGGGCAAGAACATACATTGGCTAGCAGGGTGGCAAACAGGTTCTAATACCTTAAAAACAGCAACCCAGGAAGATTCTTGGAGAAACTGACTTAACATTAAAAAAATTTTTTTTTTTTTTTGTAGAGCCGTCTTACTTTATCGCCCTTGGTAGAGTGCCATGGTGTCACAGCTCACAGCAACCTCCAACTCCTGGGCTTAGGCAATTCTCTTGCCTCAGTCTCCCGAATAGCTGGGACTACAGGCCCCTACCACAATGCCCGGCTATTTTTTTGTTGCAGTTTGGCCGGGGCTGGGTTTGAACCGGCCATCCTCAGTATATGGGGCCAGCACCCTACCCACTGAGCCATAAGTGCCACCCCTCAAAACAATTTTTTTGTGACAGAGTGTCAGTCTGTCATTCAGGATAGAGTGCTGTAGCATCAGCCTACTTCACAGCAACATCACGCTTCTGGGCTTAGGTGATCCTCCTGCCTCACCCTCCTGAGTAGCTGGGAGTACAGGTGCCCCCCCACAACACTCAGCTAGTTTCTCTACTTTTATTTATTTATTTATTTTTGAGTCAATCTTACTCTATCACCCTGGGTAGAGTGTCGTGGTGTCATCATAGGTCATAGCAACTTCAAACTCTTGGGCTCAAGCAATCCTCCTGCCTCAGTCTCCCAAGTAGCTGGGGCTACAGGTGTCTGCTACCATACCTGGCTAGTTTTTCTATTTTTAGTAGAGATATTGTCTTGTTCCAACTTCCTAAGCTCAAAGGATTCTCCCACCTTGGCCTCCCAGAATGCTGGGATTATAGGTGGGAGCCACTGCACCAGGCTTTAAAATTCAAATGTTATAGGGAGATAAAGTGTGTAGTTCTAGGTGAGTGGGCCATGGGAGTTAAGAGAGCTACCTGTAACTTCCTACAAAAGGCTTATCACTACTCACACATCCAGAGGTAGTACATGGTGGATACAGTCTTCTGAAATTCTTGGGGAATCTCCATGGAGATGTCCTGGAAAAAGCAGGGCTGAACTGGGCAAAAAGAAGGTAGAGGGGGCCAATTGTTCTGTCGAGCTGTAAGGAACAAAGAGAGCAGGAGGACCCCAGAAGTGAGGCAGAGACCAACAAAGAAATCACTCACCCTTCCTTTCATCCTGGGTCCTCTCTTTTACCTCCAATTTAGGGCTCAAAGAGACAAGGAAGAGTGGAAAACATAAAAGTAATTAACAAGTGTTTATCATTACTTATGATATCTAAGCTCTGTACCAAGCACTTTACATACATGACCTCGTGCAACCTCACAACAATCCTGTCAGATACAAACACTATTTTCACTTTACAAATAAGGAAACTGAGGCACTCAGGATTAAATAACTTGCCTAAAACCTCACAGTAAACAATACCTCCAAAATTCAAACTCAGCAGTTGGACTCCAAAGCCCCTCCTCTTAAGACTTTTTTGCTCTTTCCAAACCATCAGATGCTTGCCCCATCCTATCAAAGATCCACTTACAAGCAGTGCCCCCCAGGGCAGCATGCTGCAGCTCTCGCTCTCTGCGATCCAACTCCTCTGCTTTCCGGTTGAGCTCCTCCTGTTTCTTTAGCAGCTCCGCTGTGGCTGTTACAGCTGAGGCCTGCTCAATGTGAGCAGAGGAAATGTGACCCCTGGGTCCAAAGACTGGCCCTTCTCCCAATGCCCCTACTGCAAACCTGCTTTACCTGAGTACTGTAGGAACCATAGTTCTTGGGTTCTGTGGGACTGAGTTTCCTTGAGGGCTGTATGGAGGGAGCTGAAGGTGCAGGCAATGGGGCAGGGGCAGGAGGCTCATAGGCTGGTGATGGCTGTTGGGGAAAAAACCTTAGGGATCATATAGTCTCTTATAACACAGGAATTTTGAATGAATGCTTTTAGGCCCTTAACTCATTATCTAAGGCAGCATCCTTTCCTCCTATTGTTAGGAAACTCATTCTTATGTTAAATTTGTGACAGAGAACTTTTGATGACTTCCAGCAGCCTTTATCACTCTCACATCAAATTCCTTACCACCAACTCAAAGCACTCACCCACTGTCTCTACTCCCTTAACTTCTTAAAACTCACCATCACGTATTCCAGTGGGACAGGTGTATTCCGTACTTTCTGCCTTCAAACTGCACACCTAACATCAACTCAACCTGCTCCAACCTTTTTTTTCTTCAAGTAAGTGTTCCCAGACACAACCTTAGTTCAGGCCCTGTCAGTCTCCAGGTACCCTAGGACTGACTTTTAGAACCCAAGCATGGTGGTATCCGTAGCTCAATGGGTAGGGCGCCAGCCACATACACTGAGGCTGGAGGGTTCAAACCCAGCCAGGGCCAAGCTAAAACAACGACAACTGCAACAAAAAAATAGCCAGGCGTTGTGGCAGGCGCCTGTAGTCCCAGCTACTTGGGAGGTTGAGGCGAGAGAATCACTTAAGCCCAAGAGTTTGAGGTTGCTGTGAGCTGTGACACCACAGCACTCTACCCAAGGCGACAGCTTGAGACTCTGTCTTAAATAAAGGTGAATCTTGGTCCTGGTGTCCCTGGGAGGATTAGGCATCCCTTGGTACACTGGCCTCTCTCAGGGAGACTAAGATCACAGGGCCTCTTCCTTCCTCTGCATGCAGAGAGGTCCCCTATGACCAGACCGGATTCACTGGCGAACCTTCCTCGCCCCACTGTTTCCCTCCGTGCTCACCTCCCGGGCCTCAAAAGGGTTGTAGACGTCCAGAGTAGCATACTGCGGGCTGGGTCGGTGCTGGATCACAGCTGGGTCCTGAGGGCAGAGACCTAGGGCTCAGCCGACACCTGGTGTCTCCTGGGGTTCTCAGGGAACTCTCCTAAATGCCCACGGCTCCGATTACTGCACCTTCGGGCCACGCTGCTGCCCCGACATTGGCCACAGATTCATCACCCAGCCTTGCCCCACAGGGTACTCACTGGAGTCACTGACACCCCCACGTGGCGGCCCTTCCCAGGATCAAACGTCACGAATGGGAATACAAGTTAGCCCGACCCGACGGAACCGGGAACAGGAAACTGACTGCCCGAAGGAGGCCGGCGCCAGTCACCTGAAAGGGGTTGTCAAGCTCGCTAGACTCAGCGAAGGGGTTCCCGCTGTCTGTATTCTGAGCCATGTCTATGATCGCGGCCTCGGCCGCCCACGGCCCTCCACGCCTCTGCCGCAGAGGCCCCCGGACTCTGCTCTCTCTGTCGGCCACGCGCCGATTGGCCGTAGCTGCCGGAAGGGTCACAAGCCCCCGGAGCCGCTGCGCGACGCGCCTGCGTCCTAGCCGAGAGCAAAGGCGGAAGTGCACCACGTGACACCCCAGCCCAGTCCCCACCCCCTACGTAACGCCCCTCACCCCGCGTGGGCCGCCAGAGGAACGCCGGGAGTCAGTTTGCTTGGCCACCGCAGGTCGGACCTCCTTTCCAGCCCTTAACACTGTGCGTCAGAGACGCGACCTCCCACTGACCCTCTCCAGCCTTACCTATGGGCAGCACTACACTTCCAAGCAGCACCACCCGGACAGCGGGGCCTACGAGAGCAGTGCTGCTGGGTCTGGTGTACACCAGATGGTGGAGACTGCCCCCCATCGGAGCACCCCCACCCCGACCTCGCACTCCGGGGTGGGGGTCAGATGAAGCACGTCATTTTATTTCACAAAGTCTGTACAAAATTCCTTATAAAACGGGGTTCCACCCGGCGACTCCACTCTGCCCCCACCCAACTCCATCTAGGGAGCAGGCGAGGGCGGAAGAATGGATGGAAGAGTATCATGTACAAGGCAGGGGCTGCAGTGACAGGTACAAGTTGTCGTATTTACACTATTTCACATATTCACAGGTACACAGAGCCAGGAGGAAGGGTGGATTCCTGCTCAGTTCTCTTGTATAAAAAAGCACCAGTGTCCTCGACTGGACACCCACTGCCATAGGAGATGCAGGGGGCCCAGGGCCTGATTGTCACCGACTGATATCCCGACTGGAGTCCCACAACTTGGTGTTGGGTGGCTCGGCTCGAAGTCGGGCAAAGAAAGGGTGCTGAAGGGATTCACCCAAGGTCAGCCGCTTAGCAGGTTCATACTCTAGCATGCTTTCAATCAGATCGAAGAGCTGGTGGTGTTCCTCTGCCTCCGAGGTCAAATACCGCTGGTGGAGGAGGGTAGGAAAAAGGTGAGGCAGTGTGCTGTAGAAATCTTGCCTCCTTCTTTAAGGCCCTACCTTTCAATCTTGGCAAATCAAGGCTCGGATTGCAACCAATTTTTTTTGGTTTGTTTTTTGCATCTCAAGCTGTGGACCTGGGTAGAGTGCTGTGGCATCATAGCTCACAGCAACCTCAAACTCT
>CAUYQV010185171.1:0-13432 GCA_963574575.1 Galagoides demidoff
GCCTCAAGCTATCCCCCTGGGTAGAGTGCCATGGCATCACAGCTCATAGCAACCTCCAACTCCTGGGCTCAAGCGAGTCTCCTGCCTCTGCCTCCTAAGTAGCTGGGACCACAGGCGCCTGTCACAATGCCTGGCCAGGGACATATTTTCTTATTCCATGAGAGTGAATATTTCTCCTCAGGCACCGAAATATGCCCCTTGAGGTCAGAGTCCATATTCCATGCCTGTTTCTACTCTAGACACAACACTCAACAGGACAAATATATACAAAGATACTCGACGTATACCTTTCAAATTTAATTCTACATAGAATTGGTTGTGCTATTCCTTTTTACTTATGTTTTCCTACTTTGAGTTATAATCGTGATAATAGATTCTTACCAGCTCGTCTCTTTTGTCATGAATTGATTAACTAAATACTTGAATGATTTTATGATTTATAACTTACTTCATGAAGCCACCACTGTTAAAGGTAAAAGTCATCTCAACTATGACATCAAGTATACTTGTCAACAACTCACATAGTATTTCACTGGTTGCCTTTGCAATAAGGTCCTCAGAATCGTATAAAAACTTTACAGTGTTGTTGTTGGTTTTTAATTGGTGCATTGTAATTGTACATATTTATGGGGTAGAAGTTGATGTTTTCATACATATATATGCTGTATACTTATCAAATCAGAATATTTAACATAGCCATCACCTCACGAATTTATCATTTCTTTGTGGTCAGAACACTCAAATTCTTCCCTTCTCACTATTATTAATATACAGTACCTTACTGTTAACTGTCATCACCCTATTGTAAAATGGAACACGAGAACTTCTTTCTTCTATCTAATTGTAACCTTATATCCATTGACCAACCTCTGTCCATCCTACTCTTCCCTCTCGCCTCCCAAGTCTCTGCTAACCAGTGTTCAACTCTCCACTTCTATGACATCAACCCTCTCTCTTTTTAAGATTCCACGTTTAAGTGAATCATGCCATAAGATTCCACATTTAAGTGAAATCATGCCATATTTGTTTCTGTGCCTGGCTTACTTCATTTAGCCTTATACTTTCCAGGCCTACCCATATTTCTGCAAATGACAGAATTCCACTCTTTTTATGGCTCCATAGCATTCCATCGTGTGATATATACCATGTTTTCTCTCCATTCGTCTGCTGTTGAACTCTTAGTTTGATTACATATCTTAGCTATTGAAAATAATGCTGAAATAAATGTGAGTCTGAAGATACCCCTTTGACATACTAATTATTTTTTGTTAGATATATATACCCAGCAGTGAGATTACAGAATTATACTGAAGTTCCATTTGTAAATTTTAGAGATACCTTCATATTGTTGAAAATCACTATTTTGAAAAAACACTATTTCAAATTATCTGGAAAAAATCTGGTAGATATTTAAGAAGGTAATAGGTAAAGTCACTCTACATTTAAGTTAGAATAATTTATAAAAAGGCACACAAGAGATATGGCCATGGATTATTTCTCATATGGAGTAAAGGATCAAGAATTTCAGGATCAAATCAGAATTTCTATCTTAATCAAAAACTCCTGATTTATTTTTCCAGATATTCAACAGAGATTAAGAAGGCAAAATAGAAGAACATATTGTGAAGGAAGGGAAACAGTGACATACGGGCAATAAAAGTGGATGGTGATGACCACAATTTAATTTTGTTTAGCAAATTAAGTGGGGGAATCAACTGTGTATAGCAGTGTATTCAATGTTATAAATAGATAGGAAAACCCAGACTCAAAAAGTCTATGGCCTTACGAGCAGCATAGACATTCAACAGTGACTAACACATAAATAATTCATAAGACAACAACGCTGCTTCATCATTTAAGTAACATATTTAAGCCAGGAATATTTAATGGGGGAAAAAGTCAAATAATTCCTGCTGACCACCCTAACTCTCTATGCCTGTTAGAAACAGAGAAAACTATGAGACTAATTCTGCCTGGGAGAGTCAGGAGGGCTTTGAGATAGAGACTCTATGCCCTTTTCTCCTGGGATATGCATTTATTAAATAAGTATTTATTGAGCACCACCTGCATGCCATGTGCTGTTCCAGCAGCTTCAAAAAGGTAGTACAGACCCTTCCACTCATAAAGTTTATAGTAATAAAGCAAGAAAGACAATAAACACATTAACAAATAATTTTGAAATATAGGTAGTGACAAGTGCTGTAAGAAAAATAATAGAGCTCTGTGAGGTAGTATTTACGTGTTTTAACCATACTTTTTTACAGTTTCGTTAGAAAATAAATGTAAAAATTTCAATCCCTTGCACCTTAAATACAGAAGATGTTTTCCTTTTAATCTAGAGAAATAAAGCAGGCATTCTGCATGCAGCCTTACAAAGGCCTAGCTAATGGTTTGATGGACAATCGGGTTCTACAAGATCACAACCTCTTTTGTCGTTGCAAAAAATCAGCACAGGTCTGGCAGCTGGCACTCAGAATATGTTTAAGAAGGGAAATCAAGGAAAAGTGCTGTGCTAATGAGGTGAAATGTTGAAGTTGACTGCCTGAGCAAAATGCTTTCTTTCCTTTTGATTATTTCAGTATTCCTGCAGAATGAGAAATTTACCACTAAAAAATGGCTTCCGGTCACTTACTCAGAGTATAGGTTATCATTGTCTCTTTAATCATGAGTGACCAAAGCTCTTAGCTGGGCATCAGGCCAAAGAAAAAATCTAAATTGCTTCCCTCACTGAAACACGGGTCATCATGTCTTGGTGGGAGGGGGTTAGGAATTGGCGATACCAAGCAATCATGTTTATATAATGAGGTGGCTGTTAAGTCGTAAGGAGTATATAGCAGTCAGTCTTGCCAGCGTTTGATTTCTGATGCTGAAATTCATTCCCGTGAGATCATGAAGTAGTTATTTGTCTTCATGTCAATTTCATGTTATTTGTCTTAGCATATTTGTCAAATTTGCTAAAGAAATAGGATCTCAGAGAGTTTTTCATGCACAAGGTTTACTAGGGTGTGCTCTCAAGAACAATATCCGTGAGGCAGCAGGAGAGGCTGAGCTTCCAGACCACCCAACAGAGGACTTGGCAGCTGATCCGGGGAGCCCTGAAGCTGGACCTTGTCTTCAGCACATCTAAGAGCTGCTCAGTTGTCTGTAGGGTGAGACAATTGAAACCTTACACTCTGTGTGTGGGCAATTGCTTAGAACTTCATCTAAAAAAAGATACTGTGGGGAATGAGTATTCTATCATGGACATGGATTAGAATTGCTAATACAGAGAGATAACAGGAAATTGGCATTTAGTAAGTTTCATTATTAACTTTCTCAATATACAATGTACCCTTTTTGCCTATAACTGGGGTGGGCTATTTCTGCCACCGTTCCCTTGGCATGCCCTGGCATAGCTCTTCGATTCATTGGAAGCAAATCAGCTCTATGCCTTATCACCACTGTAGTGATGATAAAATTAAGGCACAGACGAGTTACATAACTTGCTTCTATTCCACAGCTCATAGTGGTCGTGCTGGGGTCTGAATGCAGGTGGCTTGTCTGTGGCTCCTGCTATAATGCCTCAACATTTACAGAGGTCTCATGGAGGTTAAAAGCAATAGCTGCATATAAAATGTCTGACAGTGCATAATAATAGTTCTTACATATTTCGGTATCAGGACCTCTGTACACTCATAAAAATTGAGAGTATCACTGAGCTTTTGCTTCTAACATTCATTGTATTTGAAATCAAAACTTAAAACTAAAAATATTTATCAATCAAAATGACATTAACAAAGTGACTACATTTTCATCATGTCCGTGCATTCTTTAAAATTTAGGAAATCTAGTGAAAATAATAGCATTGCTTTACGTTACCACAAATCTCCTAATATTTATATTGATTGAAGACAAGTGAATTCTCATTTTTACTCCCACACTCTATCTGTTGTGATATATTATTTTGGTTGAAGTGAATGTAGAAATGTACATATAGTTCTATGTGTATGTGCATATATACTTATGTATGCATAGGCATGCATATATAAAATATATATATACTTTCTCACCCCTTTATATATAAAAATAAGACTTTGGATATTCCTTGATATATACATTATATATTTGTTACTATGAATGAAAGAGTTTGTAGATTTTTCTCCTTGCCCTTTGGTTTGCAGGAATGATACCTGAAGTAAGACTCAAAAGACTTCTGTTTCAGCGTAGTTTCACCATATCCTGTATTTAGCTGGACGTCCTCAAATAAGTAATTTTATTTCTGTCACTCTTTGTTGACTCATCCAAAAAACTGGGATAATAACTATTCCCCTAACAAACTCACAGAGTTATTGTGGGAATTAAATGGAAACCTAAGTGCAAAAAATGTTCATAAATTATTATGTAAATACGAGGTATTGTTGAAACCCTGTTATCATTTTCGTTGTTATTAGAACCTGCAACGTCCAGAAACACAGGCACTGTTGATAGTATCATCCTGCTGGGAATTCCTAAAAGCAGAGAATTCCCAGCAGTCCTCTCTCCTGAGCAGTGAGCTGCTGGCGCCTCAGACACCACACGGCTCACACAGAACTCAGTCCTTTCCCTTCCACGTTCTTGTCTCCTTCAGTATTTATGGACTAGTTCTGTCTCTTCTCATATTTCTGGTAACTTAGAGTGGATGTCTTATTCCCATTATAAGTGCATGCTTCCATTTTTACCACCCACCCAATCTCCAGCCTTACTGTTTATAGATTGACTTTAGTTGATTATTTTGACTGTAGAACCTTCAATAAAGCCCTTCAAAACTCTTGTATACAACATTTCATGGTTTTCCAGATGATCAATGACCATACTGCCCAAAATTGTGTTTCTGAATAGAAGCCACATCAGGTTGCTCTTCTATTTTAGGAAATTTTAATGTTTTCCCACTACCTGGAGAATAATATACAAACTCTTTACAGAAAAATAACAATCACGTGTGGACTGGCTTCCACCTATCATTAAATCTTCATCTCTCGTCCTGTATTGATCTCCAGTCCCAGGGGACTATTCAGCATTCTTGAAACATACCATTCACTTTTTTAACAACTTATCATTTTGCTCATGCCTAAGATGTCCTTCAACAATTTTTCACATACAACCCTCAAGTCACACCAGCTCAAGTCAAATTCAGCTCAAATATCAGTAATCATTGATCCTTCAGGTGAAATTAATGGCTCCCTACTCTGCTTTTCAGAACAATTTGTTTCAACCTTTATTATTTTATCTACAAAGCGTTGTGGACAATCTACTAAATGTAAACCATACATCATGTCTAATTTAAAATAATTATATATGAAACTTGTTTTCAAAACCTCACCAAATAGCATTATTTTACTTTGTCTCTTAGTTTTAGTTTAGATCATAAGCAATATTTCCTCTACTGTATCTAGCATAAGGCTTTGTACAGAAGTCAGTGAATCAAAGTAAATGTTGATTTTATTAGAATTTAGAAAGCCGCAGGGTAGGCCAGGAGGGGTGGCTCACACCTATAATTCTAGCACTCTGGGAGGCTGACATGGGTGGATTGCTTGAGTTAAGGAGTTCAAGACCACCCTGAGCAAGAGTGAGACCCTGTCTCTACTAAAAATAAACTAACCAGGTATTGTGGTGAGCACCTGTAGTCCCAGCTACTCAGGAAGCTGAGGCAAGAGCATCACTTGAGCCCAAGAGTTGGAGGTTGCTGTAAGCTATGACACATGGCACTCTACCCTGGGCCACAGAATGAGACTTTGTCTCCCCCACCCCCCAGAAAGAAAGAGGCAGAGATCGAGGAATTGCACAAACCCATTAGGCGTTTGGTGTTTCCTTTCACTAAGGAAAATTATTATGTGGTCCTACATACCAACTCACAGTGTTTGTCTTTTTTTTAATATCCTATTACAATTTTATTTGCTTATTTAAAAGAGGATCTGATATAAAATATTCTTTCCTATGTTTTCTTCTATTTGTGAAAAAATTTCCCTGAAATGTGATACAAATAAGATACTTTTTCTGAAGTCCTGTTCTTTCTGTTTTCACATCACTGACAGCTAAAATTTCGAACTGGAGAAACATGTGTACAGTTAAACAGTCAGCAACCTGTAAATGATAAGATTAAATGTATGTGACTATGCCTGAAATGTGTGGGGCGTGTATTTAACCATTAGGTATGCTATTTGTATGAGTCTGTCTAAAGAAAGTGTTAAATCGATGAGAAAATATGTTTGAGATGTCCTTTATTTCTTACATGATAAAAAATCCAAGGTAGTCAGGAACAGGTGTGACGGTTTCATGACGCTATTAGACATCAGGCATGCTCTCCTCAACTGCATATTCCTATATCTGTCAGAAGATGACCATTCCACCTCCCGGTATCATGTGTGTGTTTGAATCAGAAAAGAAACTCAAAAATGCCTTGCCCAGAAGGGAAGCATGGAAATATAATTTTTGGTGGAAATGGCAGTGGTTTTCACCATAAAAATCTTTATGGTAGAGGCAGCAAGCTGGAAAATAGGGAGCATGGGCATTGTATTGTGAGAACAACCAAAGCATTGCCAAAAGCAGTCAGAGTAATAATCTTTCAAAAACTCTAACTGTTTGAAACACAAATACTGTATGATTCCACTTATATCTGGTACCTAAAATAGTCAAATTCACAGAACCAGAAAATAGAATGATAGTTGCCCAGGGCTGGAAGGAGACACGAATAGGGAGTTGTTTAATGAGTATAGAGTTTCTATTTTGCAAAATGAAGAGTATTCTGGAGATTGGTTTCACGACATTATAAATATACTTAACACTATTGAACTGTACACTTAAAAAACAGTTAAGATATTAAATTTTAAGTTTATGTATAACTTAGCTACAATTTTTACAAAGCCAGTCTTTTTATATTTCTCAATGAAAGTGATGCCAAAGATGGGTTCATTGACAAGCTTAGTTCTTTTATTATACATAGTATTCTTTGGATTTCCTGAAAGGGACATGCTATTTTTAAAAATTTAGTAGCTAGTTATTTATGTTATGTAATTAAGACAAATTGGCCACATACCTGCAAACTCTTGAGATAACAAACATGGTAATTATATTTGGGATGTGTAACTATATTTGTTTATGTTTTTCCTAAATACTTTTGGTTGAGAAAATTTTATGCTTAATTTGGGAGATAGACAACTTAAAGCCACGTGTTTTCATAAGTGACTATGACCAGCTGCTTTCGTTTATATCCTGATCCTGATGCCATTAGCAATCTACTAAAAGCAGTTTAATGTTATTAAAATTATTAATCATTTAGCATTTTATGGAAGCATTCTTAATAGCAGATTTTGTCATTATAAACCTCAGGAAAATAGGCAAAATTTACTCTCAGCCTCTAAACACAGGAAGTATTTTCCTAAAAGCTAGAAATGCGGGTTTTGTTTTTTTTTTTCTTTTTTAACAAGCATTGAAAATTACACATGAAAAGCCGGTATAGGGCAGTGTGGAAATCATAGGCTTCTATGACAAAGGAAGATCAATTGATTGATAAATTAGTAGCATTTATTGACCACCTGTTGTATTCATCTTATTAGGTGGAATAAAAAAGTGGACAGGATGCAGTAATTGCCAATGAGGAATTTACAATCTTGTTTGAGAGACTAGACACACTACAAAGCAAAAGAGGACATGGCCACATTTATAATCAAATGTTAAATTTGGATCACAGCATTTTCTCATTAGAAAAAACTTCACAGGTAAACTAATCTATCCTCAAAAATTAGCCAGTATATTTAATAATATCACCTGTTTAAAAAAAACTGAAACTACTGTTCCTGATAAAATACATTTTATACTACATATTTCAGTGACCAATGTAGTTAAAAGGTAAGTGGTGAAATTTGCCGTATGAAGTTATACACTCACCAGGTTCTAGACACTCAATTACTCCTGAGGACCATAGAATATTTTCCTGGAGAATTGCTTCCAGCTGGTCAAACAGTAAGAGTAGAGGGTTGGGTCTGCCTGGATGTCGTGCGTGTACTGGGCACTCATCGCATTGACTATACGTCAGGACCCATCTGCCTAAAATTCTCTTCTGTCCTCTTATGACCTGATTAACTTCATCTCATCTTTAAAATCCCAGGTCAAGCTTTGCTTACTCAGGAAATCTTTCTCTGACAACCCTAACCAGGACAAATACCTGTGTTTTAGTCACTCATAGCAAAAAATACATCTCCCTGGTGTCAACTGTCCCAGATTGTTTCGAAGCTCCCAGGGTGATTACAGGTATCAGGTTAATGCCTGTCTCTCTTAATCCAGCGAATGTCTGTCTCCCTTACCTTATTCTAAGATATTGTGGACAGAGGTCACATCAGCTTTTGTTTAACATGTTATCTCTAGAGCCTCCCACTCTACCTGGGCCCAGAGAGGTAGAGGTACTCAAAGTACCTTTTGAGTGAAGGAATGAGAGAATGTGTGAACACACATGTAAGTAAACTGTCTTTGGGTCCATGTTTGCCAAAGCCCAAGAATATTCTGTTTTTGTTCAGTTCTATTTCTTTTAGTTCCATATACTTTTGTTGAGTTCTGTTTATATATTGAAACCTAGGTCTGTCATACGGTTCCCAGGAATAGAGAAAACAGCAGATATCTATTTTTCTACAGTTCTGATAGCTGGATTTGAGAGCTCACGGGGTCAGCTGGGGCTTGCTCTCTGCAGAGCCTTTAGGAAATGATTCTTCCCTCCCTCTTCATTGCTTCTGGTGGTTGCCAGCAATGCTTGGCTTCTTTATACTTCATTTTATTGAAATAAAAACCACAATTTTTTGTGTTTTAGACACATCAGTCTTTGCCTTTATCTTCCCATGGTGTCTGCCTTCTATGTCTACATGTCTCTGTTCCTAAATTTCTATTTTTATAAAGAATGTGTATTATTTTTTTTTCTCAATTGTTGGATACAATTTACTAGTGAGGACATTTGGGTTTGAAATATTCTCTATGAGAAGGTTTTCAACCATAAATTCAACATCTTTATGAGGCACAGAAGGGTTATTCAAACTATTTCTCATTAACTAAGCTTTAGTGATTTATGTCTTTTGAGGAATTTTTTTTTTATCTACACTGTTGAATATGCTGCCTTACAGTTGTCCTGATTTCCTAGTTTTCATTTCCATATCCATAGAATATATAGTGATGTCACTTCTCTTACTCCCAATCCCAGTAATTCTTGTCTCCCTTTTTCCCTTTTCAGTTTGTCTACAATGTAATCAATCTTGTGAATCTTTTTTAATAATAGCTATGGTTCCATTGATTTTCTTTATCGTTTTCTATTTTCTATGCATTAATTTCCATGCTGAGTTTTATAAGTCCTTTTCTCTTGGATGTAATGTGTTCCTCCTTTTCCTAGTGTTATTGCAGAAGCTAAGGTGATTAACTTGAGACCTTTATTCTTTCACAACAGAACTTTTCTGAAAACATTGTTTCATTAGTATCCAATAAAGTGTCATATGCTGCGGCTTCACATTTATTCACTCAAAATACATTTTTATTTTCATTTTAATTTTTTATTTATGGTATATTTATCCAGAAGAAAAAATGTGCTTTTTAAATCGTTTCCAAATATTTGAAGTTTTTTCAGAGCGTTTTCTTTTACTGATTTATAATAATCTCATCATACTCAGAGAATGTATTTTGTATAATCTGAGTCCTTGAAGCTTTTTAATTTGTTTTATGGTCCATCTATATTTTATGAAATATAAAATGGTTAATGGCTTTAGAAATGAATGTGTATTATTCTATTTCCAGGTGGCAAAATTAATATGTATCAATTGGGTCAAGATGGTTGATAGTGTTGTTCCCATTTACTGTTTTCTTCCTACTTGTTTTATTATTGAGAGAGGAGTGTTGGAATCTCCAACTATAATTGTGGATTTGCCTATCTCTCTTTGCAATTATATCAGTTTCCTTTCAAATATTTTTATTTTACTGGTTTTTTTGAAACAGTGTCATCTCACTCTTTTGCCTTAGGCTAAAGTGCTATGGTGTCAGCCCAGCTCACAGAACCTCAAACTCCTGGGTTCAAGCAGTCCTCCTTTCTCAGCCTCCTGAAGTGTCCACCATAATCCCTGGCTATTTTTTTTTTTTTGAAGTTTTTGGCTGGGGCTGGGTTTGAACCCTCCACCTCTGGCATATGGTGCCGGGGCTTTACTCCTTTGAGCCACAGGTGCCGCCATAAGATGGGGTCTCTCTGTCTCTCTTGCTCAGGCTGGGCTGGAACTCCTGAGTTCAAGCCATCCTCCTGCTTTGGCCTCCCAGTGTGCTAGGATTATATGTCCCCTGGACATCATTTCTAACATTCTGAAACTGTAATATTTTTGTGCATAAACATTTAGAATCATTATATATAACTGATGAATTTTCCTGTTAACACTATCAAATAATATTTTCATTTCATATGACAGTCTTTGCTCTGAAATCTTTTTCTGGTATTACTATACCCACTTAAACTTTCTTTACATTAGTATTAGCATTATACTTTACTTACTTTTTAAACCTATTTGTGTGTATATATTTAAAATGTTTTCCTTATAGACAGCACATAGCTAGATGTTGCTCTTTTATCCTATCCGGTAATATCTTGAATAGGGCATTTAGACCACTTATATATTAACATAATTATTAATATGGTTGTGTTTAAATGTATTATCTCTTTGTTTTCTATTAGTTCTACCTCAGTTTTGTTCTCTTGTTTATCTTTCTGCCTTATTTTTCTAAGTTCTTTTTCATTCTTTCTTTCTTTCTTTTTTTTAACCACTCTTGTTATGTTCTTGCTGTATCCACGTGTTTTGTTATCTAATGACTGCTGTAAGCTTTACAGTATAGATCTTTAACTTATAACAGTCAACTTTCAAGTATTATTGTAACACTTCATGTATATTATAAAAATTTAGGAACAGTATACTTCCATTTCATCCCTCCAAAATTTTATGCTACTGTTCTCATGGATTTTACTACTAATACATTGTTAATATTTTCCAAAAAAATCAGTTACCTTTAAAATATATTCAAATAATAATAAAAATGCATAATTCCTATTTTTGGTGGTATTCATGTGTTTTTATAGAGTCACATTTGCATCTTCAATTCTTCTTCTTCCTGAAGATTTTCTTTTAACATTTCTGGTAGGGCGAGTCTGCTAGTGATAAATTTATATGTCTGAAAATATCTTAACTTTCATTTTTACAACTGCTTTTTCTTTCAGTATTTTAACGCCGTTGGTCTTCCGTCTACTCAATCCCATTTTTTTCTGAAAGGAATCTCATTGTTCTGACCTTGATCTTCTCTGTATGACACGCCTTTTTTCTGGGCCACTTTTAATATTTTCCCTTTATCACTGGCTTTGAGAAAATGTTATGATGATGAATCTTGATGCAGTTTTCTTCAAATATCTTGGGGCTTATTAAGCATAATAAATAACTTTGTTTTGTTCACGACATTTGGGGACTTTCTATCATTTCTTCAACTATTCCCTCTCTCCTTACCTTCCAGGACACCGCTTTCACCTTTTTTAAGCCACTTGAATTAATTCTATAGCTCATCTAAAAGTGAGAAACCAAGAAGGTTTCTATGCTCAGATTAGAATAAGAATAAAAACATAAGCCCTACATTTTTGGAGCTACAGAGAGTAATAGCCAAGAGATACACAGTAGTAGGCATCTTGTGGTCCCAGGCGAGATGCTGCTGTGGACTCCACGGACAGGAAAGAGAGACAGGAATCTGCAAGGAGGCTACAAGTCTCTACTTGTCCATTGGAAAGAGCTATTGAACTACTAAAATCCCCACTTACACATTGACTTGAGTTAGTTTGTACCCCCCAAATGACATAATATTCTTTTATAATAGAACAGAGAGTTACTACCATGAGAAGTACCATGTATCCTTTTCTTATTAGATATAATATTTAATGGTGTTAAATTCATCCAGCAGCATATTCTCACCAACTTCCCAATATTTGTTACATTGTTTAATATTGTATAATGTTGTAAATTCTTTACTAGTAGGGACTATGACTTGAATTTCTATTCCAACTCATGATAAGCGTACATGTGTTCCTATAGGAATCTATACATATGAGGAGGTGCTTAATTACAGCTCTTTGGGCTGCTTGACTCAATGTAAATGTGCAAAACTGAATTTATACAAAGAGTTATACTATTAAACATAACTTGGGAATAAGGCAGAATTCAAAATTATATGAACAGTTTGAATTTAGTGGCAAAAGAAAAATATCCAAAGGCCAATAAACAGAATAAAAGCAATAAAAACCATTTAGATTTATGGAGGGGTTTATAGAGGAGGCAACTTCCCCTTTACCAACGTATCTCTCAGCCCACTGGCTATTACTCCAATTAGCCAATTATTGGTCTGGTACTTGAATCATGTATGTAGCAATAAGGAGATCAGAAAAGCCTTTAAAATTTGAGATTTTAAAAAACTCAAAATATTGCATGACTAGTAGCTCTTCTGCAGACTGGTGCATGGTTTTTAAGAAATCAGACGCTCAGTCTGAAAGCATATGATTAGGACTAATAATGTTTGTGACGAAACTGTTGCTATTCCCAGAATACCATAATGGCATGCATTTGGAAACCGGAACATCTGGAAGGCTTTTCCTCAACTTTGTTACTGATTATTTCTAGTTTGATGCTTTCTTTCCACCAGCCCTAGGAAAGAGTACCTCCACAAAGATGCTATCTAAGTAAGAAAACATTCACATTGCTTGCAACTAAACATCCCAACTTTTTGGATCAGTAACACATTAATAAGGTAAAAA
Organism: Galagoides demidoff; assembly: GCA_963574575.1. Taxonomy (NCBI): domain Eukaryota; kingdom Metazoa; phylum Chordata; class Mammalia; order Primates; family Galagidae; genus Galagoides; species Galagoides demidoff. The sequence goes on from CAUYQV010185171.1 coordinate 12,812, forward strand.
TAAATGCTCTAATTGGCAGTAGAAAGGTAGAAAAAGCAAAAGCACTATTCCCTAAATCTCAAAGCAAAACGAAGATTCACAAAGTGCATTTTAATAATGAAGTATCTAGGGGGGATGAAATTATACAGCCAACCCCTGATTTTCCACCTAATCTAATAACTCAGGGAGTTGGACATTAACAAAAATGTTCTGTGAACAACAAATTATGTTGGACTGATCTGATTTCTTTTAATGGCAGAAGGATGATCTTTGTATGAAAGCAAAATCAAGTGGTGCCTTGTGTCCTAATTTACATTAGGCTTCTGCCTTTTCTTCACGTGGCATGATTGTTTACAACCAGCCTGCAATATGTACCATCTTGAGAAGAGTGAACAACTGATTAATCATATACCAACATTCATCACCAGAGGCTGTGTACATAGGAGCTTAAGTGGATGGAAGTTGAACTGGGCACTGTATGGAGAGAGTTAATGCAGCTTAACTTTTTTTTTTTTTTTTTTGAGACGGAGCCTCAAGCTATCCCCCTGGGTAGAGTGCCATGGCATCACAGCTCACAGCAACCTCCAACTCCTGGGCTCAAGCGAGTCTCCTGCCTCCGCCTCCCAAGTAGCTGGGACCACA
>CAUYQV010185173.1:0-11846 GCA_963574575.1 Galagoides demidoff
TCAGCCTCCCAAGCCACTGGGACCACAGGCGCCCGCCACAATGCCCGGCCATTTTTTGGTTGCAGCCATCATTGTTGTTTGGCGGGCCCAGGCTGGGGATTCGAACCTGCCACCTTAGGTGTATGTGGCTGGCGCCTTAGCTGATTGAGCCACAGGCGCCGAGCTGGGGGATTTTTTTTATTAAAAAAAGTAAGATTGGCTGGGCATGGTGGGTCATGCCTATTTTAATCCTAGCATTCTAGGAGGCCCAGGGGGAAGTACCACTTCAGCTCAGGAGTTTTAGGTTAGCCAGAACAAAAGCAAGACCCCATCCCTACTAAAACTAGAAAAATTAGCTAGATGTTGTGGTGGCTGCCTGTAGTCCCAGCTACTCTGGTGGCTGAGGCAGAAGGATTGCCTGAACACTGGTATCAGTACCAGGCTGATACCATGGTACTCTAGCCTGGGCAACAGAGTGAGAATCTGCCTTAAAAACAACAATAACAAAAAAGATTATGAAAGTTGTACAAGCTTCAATTTCTCTTTCTGGGTAACTAACTTCTCTGCCATATGAGTGATTAAGCCCTACCAAATGATTGCATTTGTATGTTCACTAATCACCACTGAGGAATACCTAATCAGCAGCAAAAGAACTGTAGCCAAAGCCCGTGGATGTCAGCTCTTAATTGTCTGAAAAATACCAACATTTGGTTTATATGTTTTATAAAAAAGTAAACCTCAAATGTTCAGATTTTGTTCACTTAAAACAGCTTCTTCAAAGTACTAGGTGAAGGAAGACAAAAGCTAAGCTGCCAATTGACAGTGAATCTAGTTAAAAGAGCATGATTCCTAACTAATTTCCTAATTTCCAGTGATATTTACAAAACCTGTGACCTTTTATCACTGCCCAATGCTAATGCTTAACATTAAGTGGCCACCAAATAAAATGTATTTTAAAATATTCTGTGTGTTTATGTATACAAAGGACAACTACAATTACACAACCTAAAAATGCAGTTAGAAAATCTAGGGAGATAAACAAGGAGGTTAACATGCCCTTGTGAGCATGAGTCCAAGGCCTCTGACCTTGGGAAGAAAAATGTATGACAAAAAAAAAACAAACACCTGGATTATAGCAGTTTATATCATCCTTAAGAGCTATTGTGTGTATTTTTAGCAATCCTAAATAATATTAGAAAAATAGATATCTCACAAAAAAACTTTATATAGACGCTACTTACTCCAGTCCCAGCTGGAACATGAGAATAATAGTATTGCTGAGAAAATTTTTTTAAAGTCACAACATATTAATCTCCCAAGCAAAGATTAAAATAATAAAGACTTGCCTACCTTAATACTTTATATTATAAAAGTAATATTGCTTACTATAGAAATTTGGAACAACAGAAAAAAAACCCAACCACACACATGGAACTTTCATGCCTTACCTAAATGACTATGTTAAATAGGAATTTAAAGGATCAAAATGATTAGGTTTTTTTTTGTGATAATATTCAACTGATGGGTTTTATACATTTTTAGTAAGTAAGTAATAAAAAGAAAAAAATGGTTGAGATCTTTTTCTTATTCAAGGAAATAAAATTTTAAATAACTAAGATATTTCTTTCAATCTAATTTTTTAAAAATGTACGTTTTTGAACTAAAAATGTGATCCGGGCTCATGAAAAATTCAAAATATATTAAACATATAATAGTACAAATGAAAATTTCCTTTTCAGAAAAAAGTTTGCATATGGCTTATATGTTTCAAGTTTTTCCTTTACAACAAGAGATGACAGAGACAGATAGTCATATTATAGACACAGTTCTAAGCTTAATTCTTTTCAATGTCTTAAAAGTTCTATGAGAGAAAACAACTACACATCTAAAGACAGGAAAGCCATATTGCACACTATCCTGTGAAGTTAAGAATACAAAACAATTCCATCGGTAAATGACCTGCACAGAGGGAGGGCCCATTAAGTTATCAGTGACCTCCATACCCCTCTCAGAAAGAAGACGTCCCGGCCACATTCTGAGCCACCATTTTCTCCTCCATATGATTAGCAAAGAGTAGCATAGCTCAATTTTAGATCTAGCCGGATATACCCCATCATTTCACCATGACTTGTGACAAAGGAAAGTTTCTGATCACAATCTAAGTGAGAAAACAATAATAATAAAGAAAGTAATTTGAGGTCAGGGCACAGTGGCTCCCCACCTATAATGCCAGCACTTAGGGAGGCCAGAGTGAAGGATTGCCTGAGGCCAGGAATTCAAGATTAGCTTGAACAGTATAGCCAGACCTCATCTTTGCAAAAAAAAAAAAAAAAAAGAATAGCCAGGCATAGTGGCACATGCCCATAGTCACAGCTTCTCAGGAAACTGAGGCAGAGGAACCATTTAAGCCTAAGAGTTTGAGGCTACAGTGATCTATGATGATACCACCACTGTATGCTAGCCTGGATGACTGAACAAGCTCCTGTCTAAAAAAAATCGTTTTAAATTTTTAAAAAAGGCTTTTGAAGATATACAAGTGAACAACCACTATTAACAAAATGTACCAATAACAAATGCTATGTCACAGCTTATAGGTCCAAATTCTTTTTTTCTTTTTTAATTGAGACAGTCTCACTTTGTCACTCTCGATAGAGTGCTGTTGCATCATAGCTCACAGCAACCTCCAACTCTTGGGCTCAAGCAATTCTCCTGCCTCAGTCTCCCTAGTAGCTAGGACTACAGGCACCTGCCACAATGCCTGGCTATTTCTTTTTTCTTTGTTTAGCAGGCCCAGACTGGGTTCGAACCCACCAACCCCAGAGAATGTGGCCAGCGCCCTAACCATTGAGCTATGGGTGCCCAGATCCAAAGTCTTAATGGCAAGAACAGGAAATACCTTCATTTGTATCAAACTGAGCATAGCAAGTGCTCAATAAAATCTCTGTAAGAAAAAGGATGCGTGGGGATCAGCAGCATTGCCGGAAATAACCCCACAACATTATGATCTGAAGACTACTTGCTAATACGATTAAGAAGAGCCATCTAACAATATTATTTGCCAAAATTATCTGTTAACTTACAAATGGTAGCATACAATAGAATTTCTCAAGATGAAGATGGAAGATGTAAAAGGTGATTGGATCAATATGGAATCTAGAAAAATGAAAGGCAGAAAATTAAGAATGTTCCTCATACTGTTTAAGGAGAGATCTCCACTCAGTGAATAGAATATTTCTACTTATCAAGGCAAATTTAGGCCCCATAGTGAAGAATGGTCTGGCTGGGTTACCACAGTGAGATATACATATCCTTAGAAATATCTGGCTCCTATGTTCTAAAACTGAAAGATCACTGAGAAATCCATGTTAACTAAGCTGATGTGCACGTCTTCATGATTGGAAGGAGGTAGTGCTTCCTGTTCAGTCCTTTGATGGGTTTTGTTATTTTGAATCAGTTGCCTCCAACAGCAGTGATTCTCTGCTTGTTTATTTACTCATTCAAAACTATTTGTTGCATGTCGACCTTCTGCAAAGGACTAGGGATGTGATGATGAATAAGACAGTTTGGGTCACTTCCTTCATAGTTTCGTGTTGTATTGTGAGACCTAAACTTTCAGGTGGTATGTCAACATTTTTAAGCACCATAGAGCCATCCCCTGTTCTTGCGAGATATACCCAGTGTTAGAGGCTCCCTACATAGCTAGTAACCCTATCAACCATACCAGCTCTATCCTACCCTTCTGTTACTACAAAGCCTGTCTCCCATGAGGGTCACAGACCTTCTGTGTGTGGTATCCTCCCCACTTAGGTGATGAGTCCATGTACCTAATAAACTGCTGCCAATCTCACCTGTCCAGTGTTGGGCACCTTGTGTTTGGCCATCTCATACTATCCTACCCTCACCAGCAGGGTAAACAGGAGGAGACCAGAACATCTGGGTCGCAAGGTAGGCAGAAATTAAGACTCAGAATGGGGTGCTATGGAACACTGAGGAGCAAGAACTAACACAAGGTAAGTGACAACCTGACTTAGCCAGGTGAGGGAGAAGAGGTAGGGAAGGATGTTTTAAACTCAGGAATTGATACCTATGGTTATAAACATGCAAGAGAAATCTCGGTTCATTAAGATCTAAAAGTTTTTCAGTGTACCAAAAATGCAGAGTACACGAGTCAGAAGGCTTACAGTTGCATGTACTGTAAGAGTAGACCAAAGCGGAGCCATGGGCCAGGTATGGTGCCATGCACCTCTAGTTGTTACTACTCAAGAGCCCGAGGCAAGAGGGTCATTTGAGCACAGGAGTTCAAGTTCAGCCTGGACCTCACAGCAAGATCCCCCATCTCAAAAAAGACAAAAAGGGGGAGCCTAGAAGCTGACAAGATCTCATGTTCTAAAGGGCTTTGTAAGCTACTTTAAGTAGCATGGATTGTATCCTAAATACAATGGACACAAATGGAATACAAACGGAAATAATTTAAAGATTCAGGCAATTTTTAAAAACACCATTGATTCAGTGTGGGGAAAAGACTGGAAGGGAGCAAAAAACTAAATAAAGGTTGAATAGTTAATAGGTGTTAGAAAAATGCAGGAAAGATTTGAGAGTGGCCTAGAAAAGTAATACAGTAAAGATAGACAGGAGTGAGTAGATGAGAGAGGTATTTCAGAGAAGGAGTCAACAGAGCTTGATTGCTTTAGAGGTAAAGAATGAGGGAAAAGAAGTCAGGAGAATTGGCAGGTGTCTGGTGTAGGCAGCCGCGTGGTTCTAACATGCCATCCACAAAGGCCTGCAGGAAGAGCGAGACAGGAGTCATTCAGTTTGGTGGCAAACTGCATTTGAGGCTCTCGGGACGTAGGCAAGGGCAGGTGTCAGTGTAGATATTAGGTTTAGATTTCTAAGAGATTCTGAGTTAGGAGCCACCAACATAGAATGTATTAGCATTTTCAGTCCCATGTATCAGAAGACCAGTTAAATAATAAAGTGAGTTCATTGGCTGAGAAGTCCAAAGGTAAAGAATAGTTTAACAGGGCCCTGGTTCTTTTCTCTTCAAATCCGTCAGTTCTGCTGTCCTTCAGGCAAGAGTTTCATCCCCAGAAGGATCTCCTTTGACAAGAAATGAGACTGAGGACATTCCCACATCCATAAAGCAAGCCTGGGGCTACGCTGAGTATGCTGATCATAACCAGCACAACCAGTTTCTGTAGCCTGGGGAACAGCACAAGCTAACAGGCTTAGGTTTGTGTTTCCTGGACCAATGCAAGTGGCAGGGAAGATGGTGACCAGTGGTTGTGAACAATGGCTGCACATTTGTCTCTCCTGGTCAGTACTGAGAAAGTACCAGTGTCCAGGTCCCCCTCTAGAAAAGTACCAGTGTCCAGGTCCCCCCCTAGAAAAACTAGCTGGGCATTGTAGTATGTGCCTCTGGTCCCACCCACTTGGGAAGCTGAGGCATCAGTATTGCTTGAGCCCAAGAGGTTGCTGTGAGTTATGCCACCATGGCCACTCAACCCCAGGGTGACAGAATTAGACTCTGTTTCAAATAAAAATAATAAAAAGAAAAAGAAAACCACCTTTACTTTGCAATAGGGTGAAGGACATAAGAGTATATGAGCTGTCAAAGACTATCTGAATAAACAAAGGAGAGGGGTAGAGCAGTATGGAAACAAAGGACTCGCATAGCTGGAGGAATGTTCTAGAGTTGGAGTCATCTCGTTAGCAGAAGAGGGCTTGAGGAAAAAAAAACCAAAACATAAGAATGCTCAAGGGTATAAAAGAAGATCCGGCGATGAGGTACTACAGATTGTCCAGAGAGAAATTTCCACATCTCAAACTGGATGGCCCTAATTTTATAGAGTTAGGTTCTCAACTTGCACCTAATAAGGTCACATCCTTATCTTTTTAATACCACTATGATTTGAAACATTCCAATCTTCCTCTCAAAAAAAAAAAAAAAACTTCTGGATATGGCACTAGAAATATTTTCAAAGTAACTGAATCAAAAAAAAAAAATAATAAGATGCACGAGCATCTAATGGAATACCTGATCAAACTACATGTGTCGCACTGAAGCCCGGCACAAGCACTTGTAGGGTCTCTCTGTCAGTGTTTGGAACTCTAAAGGGGACTGTGATGCTCCAAAGACACCACCACTCTCACCTTCTAGAAGAAGAAAGGTGAGGAGGCATCTGGCTGTGGCTACTGCTACTGTTTTACCGAAGATCTCATTCAGAATGCCAATGACATACATTCTCTTCCATAGTCTCTGTCTTAGACATACTGATTTCTATGAAATATTCAGACTCTTATAAACCATATTTATCATCTTTAAAATATCAGTAACAAATTGTAGAGAATAAGAATCTACATCAACTTTGTCAATTTGGTCAAGGCCTCGGGTGCCATTAGCATATTGGTTTCCCAGTAAGACTTAATTAATTTGGATGATCTAAGATAATAATTTGCGTACCCACTAGAATGACTAAAATTAAAAAGACTTGCATGACCAAGCACCAGTGAGTATGTGGACTAGAATTCTCATACTCTGCTGGTGGGAATGAAAAATGTAAGACAGACTTTGGAAAAAAGGGCTGGCATTTTATTATAAAATTAAACATACTTCTGTCCTATGACCCAAACACCAAACTCTTAGCTATTTACCCATAGAAAAGGCAAAAAGGTTCCCCAGAAGACTTCTACAAGAATGATCATAACAGCTTTATTCCTATTAGTGAATAACTGAATACAACTCAGGTGTCCATTAACTAAAAAGTAAATAAACAAACTATGATGCATCTTAAATAGCTACGTGCCAGGATGGTGAGCAAGTACTGAAGAAATACCGTGACAGCACGGCACTCCACCGATGGCCACATCGTCAGATAGAAGCAAGAATTGATGGAGTCATGTCTTTACACTATTCAAATTATTTTGGCATAAGTGGAAAACAAAACAAAGCAAAAAAGAATCCTACTATAAGTACAAAGAATTGGTTTAGTTCATTAAAAGCAATCCATCAGGCTTGGTGCCCGTCACTCAGTGAGTAGGGTTATCAGCCACATACACCAAAGCTAGTGGGTTTGAGCCTGGCCTGGACCTGCTAAATAACAATGATGACAACTGCAACCAAAAAATAGCCGGGCATTGTGACGGGCACCTGTAGTCCTAGCTACTCAGAAGGCTGAGGCAAGAGAATCACTTTGAGGTTACTGTGAGCTGTGAGGCCACAGCCCTCCACCCATGGTGACATAGTGAGACTCTGTCTCAAAAAAAAAAAAAAAAAAAAAAAAAAAAAAGCAATCCATCAAAGTGGAAATTTGAGGTAAGGGACACTGCATAGAACCTATGTGTTTTTATTTGTTATATAGAAAATGCCCCGCTACCATTTAAACCAGAAGATAAATGTCATGGTTATCTGTATAAAATTGTCACAAAAGAATAAAAATAACATGAGTGATCATTTATTTTACAGTTAGTTTTATAACTTTAAAGATAGGATCGTTGGCCTCAATTTACCAGTGCTGTATCTGAGGTTCAAAAAGAGCAAATATTGGCCAGGCATGGCGGCTCAGTCCTATAATTTGGGAGGCCAAGGCTCAAGGAGTTTGAGACCTGCCTGAGCGAGAGCAAGACTCTGTCTCTACTAAAAATAGAAAAAATAGCCAAGTGTTGTGGCAGGCACCTGTAGGCCCAGCTACTTGAGAAACTGAGGCAGGAGGACTGCTTGAGCTCAGGAGTTTGAGGTTGCTGTGAGCTAAGAAGCCACAGCATTCTAGTCTGTAGCAACAGAGTGAAACTGTCTCAAAAACAGAACAAAACAAAACAAAAAAGAGCAAACATTATGATCTCAAAGCAGCAGCTGAGCTCAGATCTGCTAAACTTCAGTCTGCAGACCATGTGCTCTGAACCATGCTCAGAATAAGGCACAGAATAAAAGTTTAAGAATTCTACTACCCTTAAACACTTGAGAATTATAATTTTGCAATACCCTGTTACTGACTCAATATGTCCAAGTAACGTCCAATAAAATTTCCACAGCATTATACCTCAACTCCAGATGATATCTTGTTGGTGTTCTATTACAGAAGAATTAATGTGGCTTCTTAAAAAATAGCATCTCAACTATCTTCAAATTTAATTTATAATATTATCTAATGCACAAAGGGCAATTTAACAAAAACCTAATGGAGCTTTAATTGCACATGATCTTTGACCTAGGAATTCCATTTCTAGGAATCTAACCTACAGAAACATTGACTCACATGCACTAAAAACACATTTGTAAACATGTTTTAAAGCGTTACTTGATAAGTAGTATAAACTAAAACAGAATAAACCCTAGTATACAAAAATAGCAGATCAGTGTCCAAATAATAGTATAGCCATTTAAAAAAAAGGTTGAGTTATGTTAGGTATCAAAAGATCTCCAGGATATCTTCAAGGGATAAGAACATAACTCAGACTAAGACACATTCATTACTGCTTTAATTTACAATATGTTTGGGTATATATACAGATATATATACATATAAATGTACAGAAAAATGCTTAGAGAGATACATACAACATTTTTAATAGTGACTATACCCGGGGAAGTAAATAGGAATGAGATGGGGTGGAAAGGAGAGAGAAACGGGGAGAGAGGACAGTGGTGAAGGGGGACCTTTCAATGGTTAGTCTATTTGTACTTAGTGATGTTTGGAGTTTTTATCCCAATGTGCATTCATTCATCTCCTGCATTTTTGCAAAAGGAAAGATTTCAGAAAAGTCTGTATATTGTCCCTAAAGAGCGGTGCTCAGAAAGAGCTGATGGCTGTCTTACTGAAATCATAACCATTAGACATTTCCAGCTCTGTCATAACAGGCAGGATTTTAATTATTATTCTACTCTTCCTCCACTGTTTACTTTAGCCAAGAAAACCAGAGTCCTCATTCCTGAGAAAAAAGAAGAAAAATATAAGGGTAACATAGCAAATGCTGGGGAGAAGCTGATGGATACATGTGTCTTTTGATAATTTTTTTTCGTATAACCGTGTTATCAAACACACAACTGCAGCTCCTATGAGCGTTTGTTTTTCTCCCACAAAAGGGAGCTGTGAATACATCTGCAGGCTGATAGGAAGTTCCACTTTATAGGCAGCCTTGCAAAATCTAGTTTATCAGCATCAAGTAAATTTGTCCTGAGATTTGTCCTTCTTTTATATAAATAATTATCGGTGATAAGCAATAACTTTTCTACCTAACATCTATACATATACATATATTTGTATATACACACACACACATGAGGGAGAGAGAAAGAGAGAGAGAGATAACTGTGCTATAAGTACACAAAGCCCATAAAACACAGAATGAGTTTATACTATAATCACAACTTTGAAATAATAAAGAAAAGCTAAATCCCAATAAAATATTTAGCTTAAAAAAACACCCACGTTGGGGTGGTGCCTGTGGCTCAGTGGGTGGGGGCATTAGCCCCCTATACCAAGGGTGGCAGGTTCAAACCCAGCCCCAGCCAAATTGCAACAACAAAAAAAATAGCTGGGTGTTGTGACAGGCGCCTGTAGTCCCAGCTACTCAGGAGGCTGAGGCAAGAGAATCGCCTAAGCCCAGGAGTTGGAGGTTGCTGTGAGCTATATGATGCCACGGCACTCTACTGACAAAGTGAGACTCTGTCTCTACCAAAAAAAAAATACCCATGTCTATTTTCAGAGACTTCATTATTAAGAGTTTTAAGACCCAGGATATCATTTATGAATATTCTAAACTCTGGTTCTGCTCGTCCGTCATTGCATTTGCTCAACTTTTTGTCATTTCACTGTTCATGAGCACTTTTAACTGAAGATGAAAAGGAGACAAATTCAGTCCACCTTACAACTTATTCTTAACTTCTGATAAAAGATCTGAAGAGTAAATTTTAAATTATTAGCTAAAAACAAGACTTGGATATCACGCTATTTAATTTATCATTGTGTATAACTAAAGCTAGATTAATAAGGTACATTATACTTTTATAAAAGAAAATAAAGAGTTCCTTATTGATAAAAGCAATTGAGAATATAATTAATACAACCCAAAGATGGTAAGATATTAAATGTGTCAATATAATAAACATGTACACACACATTGTACAACATGGTTTGGTGGGAAGAATTCTGGATAGAAAGCAGGAAATCTGGACTCTAGACCTCACTCTGCTACTTGCTGAGCAATCTTAGGTAAGGTATTCTCAGGAATGAGCTTCATTTACCTCCACTGTATAAAAAGCGTGTTTCTAAGATCTTTTCAGACTCTGGCGCCTGTAAGGATACGTCCTCAAACACACAATTTTACGGCCGAGTCTGGTACTCTCTAGCATACACCAGTATGGTGCAACTGATCACAGTCCAGCATTTGCTATGGTTGGTCTGTCAATTCTTCACCAGTTGTTAAAAAGTCTGAGTCATCGTCCTTATTTACAGGCACTCTCCAAATTATGAAATGCCTTCCATGTGAAACCCTTTGCTTGCCTTCTTCCTTCCGCACACAATGAGGACACTCAGGAAGTTAAACAGGCTCTCTTCCCCCAGTTACAACCTGGAACACTGTCCCTTCCCTACTGTCCCCCTCACAGAGAGTTTCTACATATACCTCGCTCTATATTTCTCAGCTCTCACTATTCATATCTTATTTAATTCCACATCAGGTAACTTCTACATACACTGAAACAAGTTTTAGCTTTCTTCCTCTGCCCTCCCCTCTCCCTTCTGAGCCTTGTCCAGTTTCCTTAGGAAAATCTCCACTTCATTCCAACTGGAATAAAAACAAAATCATCAGCATGACTATTAAACCGATAGTGATGGCAGTGATACATCATAGGAAGACAATAAAAGGTTTAACAAAGCTCTGGTTTTCATCAACCTCTGAAATTTGTGAACACATACAGGAGTCTATTCAGAATTCATGTAAATTTCCATTCATTCATTCATTCTCCACAATTACCTGTGTCATAGAGGGTGGAAAACTTACTCAAAATTTGTGGTTTAATTTAATATATTGCTGTTTTATGTAATTGCTAGCATTGTAACTTCCCCAAACAGTCAATCCCTTCTTCTCACTCCATATTATAATTATTGCCCTTACTAAAACATCTTAATTTCCTTGATGGCAGGATTCAATTGAGTAACATATTCATCACTGTATCCCCAGTGACCAAGCACTTCATAAAGACACGTTGAAATCCAAATACCACTTTCTTGCGCTTTTACAAGGATATAATATTTGAGCTACTTGGGGCAATTAGGGTTTTGTAGACTAGCTAGCCTAAGACTTTAATACCACATTTAGAACACCGTTTGGGAGAGGAAGCTATCATAGTTCAAAAAAAAAAAAATTATAAGTAAAATTCTGAAACTTAATTTTCCTGAAAATGTATAGCATCATAAGGGCCTTAGCAATCTTGTAGCCCAATGCAATCGTTTACAGATGAAAAAATTGCAAACTCGAACATGTTTAGGAGGCTTTCCCAACGTCAGGGAAAGAGCCAGACTCACAAAGATTACCTTCTTAACTTCTTGTTTTTTCTGCTACATCATGGAAACCACACACACAAAAAAATGTGCTGTATGATCATATGGTTTGTATACGCCTATACACATACATCTATACATTCCACATTCTTCTACTTTCAGTTGTTAAGAACTTTAAGGATTAAAGTTATTTTAGACATTATGTCAGAGTTATCTGGTTAATCAACTATATTTTACAATATATGAATCCTATCGATCATTATTGGCTCAGGAAGATGCTATAAGGACTTCCACGTATCTTTAGAGACAAATTATAAAGTTCACATGTAATGAAAACAACCAGAATTCTTTTTTTTTTTTTTTTTTTTT
>CAUYQV010185174.1:0-10354 GCA_963574575.1 Galagoides demidoff
TTGGGAAATTGTCTATTCACATCTTTGATTATATTTTTTAAATCAGGTTGTTCTTTTGCTATTGAGTTGCATGGGTTCCTTCTGCATTTTGGATGTTAACCTCTTGTCCAATACATGATTTGCAAATACTTTCTCCTATTACATAGTTTGCCTTTCACTCACTTGCTGGGGTTTTGCTGTGCAGATCTTTATTAATTTGATATAGTCAAACTTATCTATTTTTCTTTTGTTGCCTGTGTTTCCCATGTCATATCAAAAAAGTTATTTCTCAGGCTAGTGTCAGAAAGCTTATCCACTCTGTTTTCTTCTAATAGTCTTATGGTTTCATGTCTTCCATGCAAAGCTTTATGGATATCAAGTTTCCTAATACTATTTATAGGAAATTCTTTCTTTTCCTTATTGTGTGTTTTGGCCACCATGTTGCAGATCTGTTGATGATAGATGTTTTGATTAACTTCTGAGCTTTCTATTCTGTTTCCTTGATCTATATGTCTGTTTCTATGCTTCTACTGGACTTCTTTGAACATTGCAGCTTTGTAATATATTTTGAAATCAGACATTGTAATGCCTCCAACTTTGGTCTTCTTATTCAAGATTGCTTTGGGTATTTGGGGCCTGTCATGAACTTCAGGATTATTTTTTCTATCTTTGTAAAAAAATGCCATTTGAATTTTAATAAGAATTACATTCAATCTGTAAATCACTTTCAGCAGTAGGAATACTTTAACAATATCAATTCTTGCAGCCCATGAATAAGGAATGTTCTTTCATATATTTGTGTTTTCTTTAATTTCCTTCATCAATAATTTGTTATTTTCAGTGTAGAAGTGTTTCAACTCTTTAATAAACATTTATTCTTTTTAATGCTTTTGTAAAGTTTTCCTTAATTTTATTTTAAAGACAGTTTGTTGTTTATGCATAGAAATGCCACTAATTTTTGGATATTGATTTTATATACTATAAATTTAATAAATGTGTTTATTCTTGCAGAATCCATGAGTTAAGGAAAAATTCCCTTCAACTTAATAAAAGTCTTTGTTCTTCTAGTATAAAAATAAATAAATAAATAGTATTTGTTTGTTAGTTCAAACTTTTTTTGTTATTATTGCTAAGAATTTAAAGTTTTCTACATATATGATAACATCCTCTATAGACAGGAAAATTTTTATTTCTTTTTCTTGTCTAATTGCTTTATCTAGAATTTCTAGTGCTGTGTTGAATAATGAGCATTCATGTCTTATATTAGATTTTAAAGGCAAATATTTTCATTTTTCCCATTGATTATTATGTTAGTACTAGAATTTTCAAATAATGTAATGAGGCAAGGTCCTAATATAACTATTTTGTTGAGAGTTTTTAATGATAAATGGATGATCAATTTTATAAAATGCTTTTTATGCATCTATTAAAGTGAACACGTGGTTTTTAGCTTTTATTCCTTTATTGTGGTATTCTTTTATGGTGGCAAATAAATAATTATTTATTCCATTATCCTTTAATGAACACTGTCATTGATTTTCTTTTTTAAATCATTTCTGTATCTTAAGGATAAATTCTATGGTGGGATATCATATAATTCTTTGAATGTAATGTTGAATTTGGATTGCTGGTATTTTATTAAAGATGTTTGCATCTGTGATCATTAGGAATTCTGGCCTGTAATTTCCTTTCTTTGTGATGTTTTTGCCTGGCTGTGGTATTAATGTAATAGTGGCCTTATCAAATGGTTTGAAAGTCTTCTCTCTTTCTTTATTTTTTTAAAGAATTTAAGAAAAATTGGTGTGAATTATTTTTTGAATGTTTGGTGGAATTCACCTGTAAAGCCATTTGGTTCTGGGCTTTTTCTTCACTCGGAGGCTTTTAATTACCAGTTCAATATCCTTTCCTGTTATTAGTCTATGCAAGCTTTCTATTTCTTCTTGATTTAGTTTGGGACGTCATATACTACTAGGAATTTACCCATTTCTCCTTTTTTTATCCAGTCTGTAGTTACCATGTATAATAGAATAGTGCTAACACTTGTTGGTTTTTAAACCCATATTTTATACATAGAATTCTTGAAAATTCATCTGGATAGATTTTATTATAGTACCACATAATAAGAATCAAGGAATTTGTTGTGATAAAAGCCCAGATCAAACTAATTTGGGGGCTTTTGTTTGTTTTTCTTTGTTTTTCATTCTTTTCTTTTTTTTTTTCCTTTTTCATGTTCTTTCTTTCTTTTTTTTTTTTTTTTTTAGACCATGTCTCACTCTGTCACCCTGGGTAGAGTGCTGTGGCATTATAGCTCAGAGCAACGTCAAACTCTCAGGCTCAAGGATTCCTCTTGCCTCAACCTACTGTGTAGCTGGGAATTGTGACATCCACCACAATGCACCACTAGTTTTTACAGATAGGGTCTCACCCTTGCTCAGGGTGGTCTCCAATTCCTGAGCTCAAGAGATCCACTGCCTCAGCCTCCTGGAGTGCTAGGATTACAGATTTGTTCCACCACCCCTGGCCATTCAAACTAATTTTTAAAAAAATCTGTTGCCTCCCATTCAGTCTCTCCACAAATATTTACTGCGCAACTCTCATATGCTAACCTATTGCTTACTATGCTGGACACAAAATGATCAACAAGAAGTCTCCTTCTATCACACTCACAGAGGTCATGCATTAGTGACATGAAATACCAGATAGCACAAAGTTTTGTGTAGGAAATAAAATAGAGTGGGGTCATAAACAGTAAATGGGAAGTATGGAAACTCTTTTAGATTTAATAAGCCAATATTTCCCATCTGTGTAGATGAAAAAGATCTAAATGACAAAAGAGTTGTTGGAAGGAGACTATCATGTGAGCATCTGGAGGGAAGACAGTCTAGGTAGATTAAGGGAACAAGGAAAAGCCCTAACACAGAAACAAGTATGGTATAATAAAGAATCAGACAGATGGTCAAAATAGCTGGGAAGTAATGGACAAGAGCAACAGTGGATCTAGAAGTTCTACTGTGTTACCTAGATTCACCTTTTCCTTTTCATCTCTAGGCTTTGCCTGACTTCATGTGAACTTTTCTCTATCAGGTTTTCTCTCTGTCACTATCAGATGGTCCCCAGGCTTACATGGTTCCCAGAGTTTTAAATCCCAGGGAGGAAAAAGCTGTGTCTTTCCCAGCTTGTATGTCAAATTCCCTTGAAGATCTCTGTCAGAATGTGATGGGATGGTGTGTCCACGCCTGGACCAATCACATCGCTCCTTGAATTGGATGTTCTAGTAGACCAGGCACCTCAATTAGAGGCTGGGAACTCAATTCTTGGTTGACAGCTCTACCAGAACCACATGCAGTAAGGAGAGACTAGTCCCAAGGGGAAAAAAAATGCCAGGGAAGCAAAAGAACCAATGCCCATGTGTATTTCTTAAAAAACAATTAAATAAATTTCAGCAAATTCTGGGTTCAAAGTTACAAATATAAAATGGAAGTTCAATCTCCATAAATTTTCTATTTACCTCCTTGCATTTTGTTTAAACATTGGTAAATATTTTCTCCTCATGAAAAGTTGGTAATTATATTAATAATCCTATTGTCTTCAGATTTTATGACTTATTTTCACATTCCAGTTCTGTTAAATAGATCATGTTAAGAGAGCTACTTACATTCTCATCCCGCAGTTTTTCAATGCATAGAAACATAATGTATAAGCTGATTTGTTACTGAGACAACCTAGAACACTGAGTAAGAGCCCTGAACTTCTGTGTGACCTTGAGTCTCTCTGTGCCTTAGTCCTCTCATCATTAAAATAGCAGTAATCATAACGTACCTCATAATGTTTACTGAAAGATTAAAGAATCTTCATAGAAAACTTAGAATGATAACTACCACATAATAAGAACCCAATAAATATTAATTGCCATTGTAATTATTATTGATTTAAAAACACTAAAAAAAGTAAAACCTCATATAAAATATAAATCCCTCTGAAATGTTTCTTTACTTTTGATAAAATATTAAAAATCAATTTCTTTTTGACTACAATGTTTCAAATCATTATTATAGTGAACATAAAATATATATATAATATTTAGCTGCTTTTAAACACATAAAGACAATTGTATCTGAGGATCAAAACTAATGTATGAAGGAGCATTTTAATATTGTATTTGTTATAGCACATTGTAATTTAGAAAATGGTTTTAAAGCTTCTAAACAAAGCAAAACAAAACAAAAAGCACAAGGTAGAACAGGATTGATACCATCAATAGTATGAAAAAAATAGAAACCTATGTTACAGTGCAAGGAAATATATTTTATTTAAAAAAAATGTCAAGTTGTCAATTCAACTGTTACACCACATGTTTTAATCTTTTTTATGAATTTATTGGGATTTCTTTTTATCTATAAGTAAATAATATTTTAAGACTTTATATGACACACCAATAATGACACCATATTATTAAAATATGAAACCAGTTTTAGCCCCCTCCAAAGAGAATCTTCTAATTACTAACCAAATTTCTTTTCTTAGAAAGTTGTACATATAAATACTTGCGGCATTTGACTTAGTCTTATGAGAATTTTATTTTTTTTATCGTTCTTTAATTGCCCACTTATTTCTCTATAGCCTCAAAACATACCAATTCGCTTGGTACCAAACAGAACTTGAACAAATGCATAATTGAGGAGAAGAATGTGTGGCATAAAATAAAATAGTTTTAAAGTAATAAGTTCATCAGATAATTCTTACTCTGTTGTGCAAGCAAGGAATAAAGAGGAACTGATAAGGGCCTACTAAGTGGCCTGCTTTAGACATATGATATTTCATTTTCTCCCTTGTCCACTTCATCAAGTTAGGAAGCACTATCTCCATTTTCAGATGAAGAAATTAAGGCTTAAACAAAAATCATGCCAAAGCCAATAGCTAACATGTGGTTGAGCCACACTATTAATACCTAAGTCTGGATAAAACCAAATCCACTTAATTAACACCATATTGTGCCAGATCCTTGTACCAAACAATATTATATGTTGATATCACTGTTTTCCCACCAATCTTCTCTTTCAACAGCCTTTACAATATCCAGAAACTGAATAGACCTGTAAAATTTTTTCTCATATTTTTACATTTTTGCACTTATCATAATCTTAAATATTGAAAAACTATGTCTTCCATACCGGCAAAATGTGCTTCTTTCATTTCAAATTCCATTCTTACATTTTTTTCTTGTGTCCTATTCCCATACCTCTTTTCCTGTAAATAAATAAATAAGAAAAAAAATCAGGTTTACAGTAATGTCTAAGTTCCTTGACTTTTTACTAATATTGACAGGGCACAAAATTGAACTTTAAATTTGTGTTTCCAAATAAACATCTAGTTATAAGGACTACATTGAAAGGAAACTAATGAAATTCCAAGGTGCTCTGGGGTGGCTGTTTTATTCTGATCGGTGGCAGATTGCACTATTGACCAAATGTCAGACATGGAGCGATACAATGATTGAATAAAAGTGTATACATAATCGGAGCGGAGAACTTTGCCAGGACCAGCTTTGTTGCCTTTCTCATAATACTAAAGGAAATTCTTTTCTTTTTTTTCTCCTCTCTGAGTGCAAATAAATTTTTTCTTTCTGGGCCCCCTCCTCCTTTTATTGGTGCCCCCAGATAAAATAATGCAAGGTGCCTTAGCCAGAGACGCTGATGAAATATTTTCAGCCTAGATATTAATCTGTTATCAGTTCTGTAGGTGTGAAATGTGATGAAGATGACAGAGAATCATGCTCTGCAGGCCTCAAGTAATTTGCACCAAAGGTATTTAGATCTATCTTTGGACACTGCAGATCAGTTATTATGGGAGGGGAAAAGCCCTTGGGGAGTCTACCTTGAAACATATTTCAAATGCCAGGGGAGTTGCATAAAAATTGGGTAATGAATGAAACTCTGATTGCAGAAAAATCACTTTGGAATGTGACTGCTGCAGCACACTGGGCTCTGTGTAAGCCGTAAGTGCCTAACAACACGGACCGAGTAGTGAGGATTCTAGGACTACGTTCCTTCCTCACTCCTCTTGCGGCACCCAGTTGGGGGTGAATAAATATTTGTCATACAGCCTAATGGTTTTATTTATTTCCTTTAATTGAAAAAATGATTGTGGTGTGTTCAACATGGATGAGAGCCCTAGACGGTTTATGAGAAGTTTGCTGAAGAAATTTTATTCTTAAATTCCAATGGATATTCCTGATAACCTACAGATTAATCTAGACAAGACTGGACTTTTGTTCTTAATCATCAAGTTGGGATCAAGGGGCATTATTAAGATTTCCTTCTGGAAAACTTTTCTGAAATAGCCAAAAATGGTTGACCAGCGACTATGAGGTAGAAATGGTTGTGTACTCAACACCGGTTCTAATTTAGGAATTTAGCTTGGAACAAAGAATCTATGGCTGCTTATATAATATAGGCACCTACTGGGAATATAAGCATGAGATCAGTGGTCTGAATGTAACTCTTCAGAATCATCACATTAAGTTATGGGAATATATGGATATACACAAATATCCCTATATATACATATATACATATACCCATATTCCCCCCACATGTATACATACATATATATACTCATAAATATACACAAATGTATGTATGTATATATGTACATATATATGCATATGGGTGTATATGTATGGGTATATAAATATATATATCCATCAAATATGTGTATATATATGGATATATATGGTATATGGGCATATAAATATATATCCATCAAATCACATCTATATCATTATACCCATATATATGGTTATACATACGTATATATATATATATGTGTGTGTATATATGGGTGTATATGTATATGTATGGTGTATCAGTATGTAAATATATACATCCATCAAATTCTAGTGTTTAGAGGGAAATTAAAAATTTGTTTATGAAAACATACTCCTAGAAATACTTAACAAGATCTGCAAATTATCTCTTATTTAAAGCCTATGCCTTAGTGAAATTGATTATCCTATTCCATTTTAATACATACATGTTTCTCTCACAACCCTCCTAGAGTCTCAAGGTTTATGTACCCCTAAAATTCATATAATGAAATCTGAACCCCAAAGCGATGGTATATTGAGGCCAGACCTTTGGGAGGTGACTAGGTCCTGAAGACAGAGCCCTCGTGAATGGATAAGTCTCCCTCCTAAAGGGGCTTGTTCACTGCTTCAGTGATGTGAGGACACAGCCAAAGAGATAGCATCTGTCAATCAGAAGGCAGGGTCTCACCAGGCACCAACTATCTTTCCAGACACCTTGATCTTTCCAGTCTCTGGGACAGTGAAAACTAAATGTCAGCTGTTTACAAAGACACAACTGATACTTCTAGTGGCCTGAACAAACTAAGACTAAAAGGATTTTTTTAAATATTTATTTACATGACTGCTTACATTTGTTTAGAGTGTCACCTGTGCAGGGAGGGGAAAATATAGCCTCACCAGAACCTGGCACATAATAAAAGCCTAACAGGTGTTTGTAGAATGAGCATGTAAATGAAAAATGAGGAATATTTACCTCTTGTAAGGCAAATGGAGTTATGTGAAAGGAATTCACCAATAAAAAGGAACATACCTTCTCCTTTAGTTTTTTTCCCCCAACTTGTTAGAAGTGACAAAAATAGAAAAGGAAGAAAACAAGGGAGAGGCTCTCAAATAAAATGAATTTCATCTGTTGTGGAATCAAAGCCTATAATACAAAGTGCCAAAAAGAAATATTTTGTTCTTTTCACCTGCAGCAGAAGATCACCTACCAGGTGACATCAGAACTAAAGAGATTTACTTCAGGTGTTAGGGCTCCATGAACCAGCTGCATGCAGGAGAAGTGAATTCCATGGTGAAAACTGCTCTTGACCTTGGAAGTTCTGATACAAGTCACTTCATTCCAAATTTCAAAATGGTGCACAGGCAGCCCCCAGCTGCACCAGTGACACCAATCTTCTTCAAGGTTTCTTAAAGTAATTAAATTTGGCATTACCTTACCTGAACTATCTGTCCCAGTTAGACCCTGTATATATCAGAATCCCACATGCATTTCAGAGTCACAGTGGAAAGAAAGCTCCTCAGCTCAACAATCAATGTTCAATTTTTTAAGGCAGTTTTTTTATAAATGGGAATTTGAAGGTGGAGGCGTGACCATCTAGAAGACTTATTATAATATAAATTCCCAGAGGGCAAGACCAGAGAGAGAGCTGATTACTATATGTGCTATAAGGAGACACAAGTGTGACTTTAAGGAAATGCTTTGTATAAATGAGGGTGCAAGTGACCACAGAGAAGAGCATTATAATTAGTATTCAAAAAAGAAGGGAAGGAGAAGAGCCATGAGTGTCGAAGCAAATAGCAGTGAAGCCCCACTTGGTTACTTTCCCTTTCTAAAGATGATTCTAAATATGAAGTACTTGATATTTTTTTCTGTTCAGCATTCTAGTATGAAAAAGATGGCTTTTTAAAAGTGATTTATGTCAAGGGGCACCTGTGGTGCAAGGAGTAGGGCACTGGCCCCATATACCAGGGGTGGTAGGTTCAAGCCCGGTCTCAGCCAAAAACTGCAAAAAAAAAAAAAATTGACTTATGTCTGGAGATTTCTTAATTTGTTTTTAAGTTTATAAAAGTGAAATTTGAAGTGGAACATTTAGGATTCTCTATACTATCTACATCTATCTGTCTATATACATATTATATATATATAGTATTTTCAGTGTATATACGGTACAGTGTAGTGTATTTAAATAGATATAGTATTCAAAGTAATTTCATAATTCTTTGAAAGAAAATCTCCTGAAACAAACTCGAGAAGCCTATGGCTCTACAGAAAGCTCATTGCATCACAAATTAAGATACATCAAACCCAGAATACACAATTCCCAGCATAAATAATAAGGCAGAGCATATCTTATATTCATTTCCAAATAAGTGATATATTCTACACAGTGGGATAACATTTTGCTTATAAACTGAAGGTGTTTTTTGCCCTTATTTTCTATACCTTACTAACCATCTTCACCAAAGAGTATCTAGAGCGTCAGATGTTTTCTGCCACAGCAAAATGAAGACAACTAAGGCAAAGTCAGTTAATGGTTTTATGTTTCAAGTTCAGTACTTTTCTGTACAGATTTGAAAGAATAAGTAAGGAAGAAAAAATGGGTAGGAAGAATAAGTAGGGCAAACAGGGCCTCCCTAGTTTCTAGCACTATTCAAGACCAGAGAAGTTTCCCACAAATGGGTACATGAAGAGAAAAATCAAAAGAGAAGAAAGAGAACATGAATGCTGGTGAGTTCTTGAGAAACATCCCTTTTATGGGATTAATCCCTAGAAATAAAAAGATAAGGACCAAAACTAGTTTTGACTGAGTTTTCTATTGACAAGGAAGAGATATATTCAAGGGCCCTGGGGGTCCCCTTGCCTTGACTAGAGGAAGACCATTAGAATACTCCATGTGATTGTGTGTATGCAGAAAAACATAAGATGGCCTCAGTGAGTTTTCTGCAGCCGACGGGTATACTAGAGCAATAGGAAGTTTATCAGGAGACCAGGAACAGTGCAGATGGCCTAGAGAAATGACATATCTGCAGTGGAATTGTGGACTGGATAAAGAAGGTTGGGGAGTGAGTGAACTGTAAAAGTTCCCGAGGGAAGGCCAGGCCAGAATGGCCCTGTCAGCAGATGGTAGAGGAGGTGATGCTGACACCCAGGGAGGCGCACACTATGGACACTGAACTTCATGCCACAGGCAAGTGCTCCTCGGAACACTTAGACATAACTGTAAACAAAGATAACGGCAAGGATTAGGGGGGTGTGGAGGAAGGTAAGATTGGAATTTACCTTTCTACCACCCAAGAAAACGATCTGTGAATTACCCTGAAGCAGAGGATACCTGCTGTGATCAAGAACATGGTGGGAAACAGTATATGAAAAAAAATGCTCAATATGATTAGTACTGAGGGAACTGCAAATCAAAACTACAGTATCATCTCATGTTAGTTTAAACACATGCAATCACAAACACTGCAAGGATGTGGAGAAAGGGGACCTCTCCTACACTGTTGGTGAGGATGGAAATTAGTGCAACCACCGTGGAGAACAGGATAGAGGTTCCTCAAAAAACTGAAAATAGGCTCGGTGCCTGTGGCTCAATCGGCTAAGGCGCCAGCCACGTACACCTAAGGTGGTGGGTTCGAATCCCCAGCCCGGGCCACCAAACAACAATGATGGCTGCAACCAAAAAATGGCCGGGCGTTGTGGCGGGCGCCTGTGGTCCCAGCTACTTGGGAGGTGGAGGCAGGAGACTTGCTTGAGCCCAGGAGTTGGAGGTTGCTATGAGCTGTGATGCC
>CAUYQV010185177.1:0-11985 GCA_963574575.1 Galagoides demidoff
GTGGCCCACAAACTCTTCAACAGCCTGAAATAAATGTGCAGACTTATTCACCTCAGCCTTCATCACCTGGGCATCAGGATACTTCCTTATGGTTTTGAATATGTCATTTGTTTTTAATTTGTGTAACTATTAACTTCATATGAACCTCATGGATTTTGGCTTAGGAAAGTAGCTTCTATGTAATAAGCAGTGATTCCATTCTAATAAAATTTTGTTAACTGCCAAAAAAAAAAAAAGACGTTGGCATCTATGATGGAAAGGAATCTCAGGGCAACTGCCTCTTGGAGGCAGGCACCTGACAGCCCTGAAAGCCTGCCCCGTGCAGCCAGCCTCTTCATACCTCCTCCTCAAACCCTAGCTCACACTGTCCCCACGATGGTGCTTTTCCAGCTCTAGGTGCTCTTTGGAAGAGTCTTTCTGGGCCAACGCAGCCATGAATTGCTCCTGCATGTCCTCCCCTCTGGCTTCCTGTCCAAGATGTTGACCCTACTCCACCTCATCCGAGTTGAGCTCACCAGCTTCTTCCCAAAGGGACCTCAGGGAAGAGGACACACTCGGCTTAGGGTTGGTTTTCCATAACTTGCTGCACCTACTGCAAAGGAACACATTAAATCTCCCTGTAAATAAAAGTACAAGAATCACAACATCCTCAGGGTGAACAAGTTTTTCCAGGTCTAAATTCCCTATTTCTCCACGCCATTCTGTGAGAAGCATAGTCATTTTGGTGTAAGTGTCTGGATACTGTGGGTCATTTGGCACCCACGCCCTCCACCCGTGAAGTGCCAGAGGCACGCCCCACCCAGTCCTTGTACCAATCAGATGACCCCTACACATACTCACACATCTGCTAGGGTGACAGAAGAGCCCTTTGTTAAGAGTCACTTTTAGGAAATCCCCAAGCAGTGAAATTTTCAAAACCTTAGGTCATGTTCCCTTGGCATTTTCCCTGGCTGAGAAAGTCTGTTCACAATGAAAAATAAATTCCTAGAGCTTCTGCTCTCTGCCTTTGTTTTCTTTACTTTCTATTCCCTTGATTAAGCTTTTTATTTAAAAAGGAAAAAAGTCTGGATTTTAAAAATAGCACTCACTTAAATCTTGTTATTTGAGTAGCAATGGTTAAAGAAAAACAATCTGTCCATAATCTTAGGAAAGGAAGTTCTTTGCATTGAGTAAATGCCTTTTGCTAAGCCGTATTTCTTCTCTGCCAGTAACAAAGGTTTGGTGGTCATGTTTCCCTGTGTAACGTCCAAGAGCCACTCTTCCTTGTTCCCCTTTTGTCCCCACCTCCCAGCCAGAGCCCCTTCCTTCCTCATCTGCCATTTTTTTTCAGTTGTTCTCACTCCCATCTACCCAGAAACACTCACATACAGTGTGGCCCCACCCCAGCATTGTCCCTTGACCACAAGCA
Source organism: Galagoides demidoff (assembly GCA_963574575.1). Lineage (NCBI taxonomy): Eukaryota > Metazoa > Chordata > Mammalia > Primates > Galagidae > Galagoides > Galagoides demidoff. Next base: position 1,409 of record CAUYQV010185177.1, read on the forward strand.
ATTTATAAAATTTGCAAATTGATTCCACAAACATCTCATATAGAGATGCATTAATTTTCACCTGCATAGCCACTGCCTTAACTCATGCCCTAGTCACCTCCTAGCTGGTGCTGCCACCAATCAGCCCCCTTTTCCTTGTCTTAAACTCATTCTCCCCGTGGCAACCAGAAGGGAGTTCTTGAAATGCAGGTAAGACATGCTCAGGTCAGATGTCTTCGATGTCAAAAACCTTTGTACAGACAGTGTTGTAGTGAGGGTCACAGTTGAGAAGCGCTTCAGAGGGCCATGTCAGCTGTCAGAGCAGATGTGAGACTGGTGAGCTGCCTTGTGATTCAAGCCTTGCTAGAACTATCCCTGGATGTACAGATGTGCAGGGGGCCACACCCAGGAACAACCTCAAAGTAAAAAAGAGCGCAGGACAGTCGTATCTAAAATGAGGGCCTTAACCAAATACTCCCCTAAAATTCCTTCTAACTGTGTGATTAGTGAAATTATTATGACTAGATGGAATTTTAGAAACATCTTAGGCCTCTGCCCTGGCGTAAATTTTGCAAAGGAAGGGAGAGGCCCTGGCCAAACCCTAAGGAACCCCATGGCAACAATCTTCCCACCCTCTGAGAGGATCTGATGCTCCTTCCACCAGCAATGGAGGGATGCGGGGTCCTGGTAGCCTGTACATTTCAAACACATGGCTGGGAACCCCCTGATACTTTTCATAAAATATTTTGCCTTCTGTCACTAAATCAGGCAATTACTTGAATATTTGCCTTTTTATTAAATTATATGTACAAATAAAACAAAGCAAAACAAATACTATACTCATTATATTTTAGAAACATATTTTCTCACTCAAGATGCCAAGTTGTAATTCATTCTGTTGGCTTCTAATCTATTTGGCTTAAAAGCTCTCTTGATTGATGACAGATAGGTGAACTAACTCATTACATATTCATTCATTCCTTCTGTCTCCTTATTAACTGTCCATGGAAAGCTTGGTATGATTTGGGCCAATGTGGCAGGCACAAAGGCACTGTACAAGTCTAGATACCAGCCAGACCATTGCACTTGTAGACACAAGGTTCTCACCCAATGCACAGGAAGGAATTCAAACACAGGGGCACAACTGAGAGAAAGCAGTTCAGATACCACAGATATGAGCAAAAGCAGAGAGGACTGTTGAAAGCCAAGTTCAGAATAGAAGAGGGCGGAGTGATCAATCCATAGAGGAACAATGTCACCCCAGGCTGAGGGTCAGTTCTTTCATCTTAAATTAATGTTATGCTAAACTGGGGGAGGAATATTCATGGTGTTTCTGGAAGTGGGTGGAGAGTTCCTAGAATCAGGAACTCTCCCCCTTTCTTCACCTTACAGGGTAACTTCCAGGAGTTACCCTCGCTTTTGTAAACTGTCACACACTGGGGAAGGGCATGATTTTTACTATGTTAATGAGGACATCTCATAAATGCCTTCATCATCACCTCAACTGTGCACATGCCCCAATTAAAGGAATTCCCCTTTTCACCTTAGATAGTAAAATAACTGAAGGGTTCTGATTGGTTACATTTATCTTATCTAAGCATACTCACACTCTGGCAATTTTCTTATCCTGTTGGCCTCCTCCTTCAGACCCTTGCCCTAATGCCTGCAGGGTATCTGACTCCCTCTCATGAGATGTCACTGGATATACTGACCTACAGTGGAATTTTACAGCAGAAGTGTGCTTTTTAACTCTTAAATCAATTGATGAATCAAGATTATCTTTAAAAAGGGATGAGTTTAGATTCACATCTAAATATTACATTAACACCGTCTTAGAGAGGTGTGTTGCTACATCTGTAAATTCTTTGATACTCATATCACTGAAAGGGCTCTGAATGTGCTTCTTTGCAACCTGGCCCAGTCTTGGTGACTGGCTACCCAATAGAGTTTAGCCAAAATGGCACTTTGAATGACTCTATGGGACTTTCAAGGTTTGGTCATAGAAGGCACCATGGCTTCCGTCTGTTTCTGTGGGACATGTACACAAAAGCCCTGAGTCATGGTACAGCAAGTCCCACAACCCCAAGGCCAGCACACTAACCCAAACTAGCCCACGTGGGAAGACCACAGAGAGACCTTAGAGAGAGAAAGCGGGAGAGGGAGATGTGCCCATGCAGCCCCCAGCTTCCCAGCTCTCCACTTTCCAGCTATTGTCTGGTGGCAAACCTCTGACAAGTCAAAATCTACATAACTGAATTCCCGAGCCTCAGAAACAGGCACTGATTACAAATTGGTTACTGTTGTTTGACAGTGGCTTGCAGCACAGCGATGTGTGCGTAACTGATAGAGGAGGGAACGGGGGGGGGGGGTTTCAATGTGAATCTCTATTGCTAGCATTAGGAAGGGTCCAGAAAGCATTTTCTATAAACAACAACGAAACAAACCATCTTCTTTTCTTAATATTTGGTTAATTATTCTGCTGGGTAAAGTTGTGCATACTCTTAAGTAATACTGGGCCTCGATTCATGCTTGATTCTAAGAAGAATATTCATGTGTCTCCCCCCAAAGTCATATGTTAAAACTTAAACCTGAAGGTGATGGTGTTAAGAAATGGGTTCTTTGGGAGGTGATTAGGTCCGAAGGGGACTAGTACCCTGTGGTAATTGGGCTGAAGGAGTTAGGTTGTCCCTTCTCCCATAAGAGGACACAGAAAGAAATCATCATCTATGAAGCAGAAAGTGACCCTCAGCAGACTCAGAACCTGCTGGTGCCTTGACCTTGGACTTCCCAGCATCCATAAAAGTGAAAAATAAATTTCTGTTTTTTATAAGCCACACAGTCTATGGTAGCTTGTTATAGCAACCCAAATGAACTACAGTAAACTCCAACTTCCCTACATCTTTAACATAGATTTAAAAGAAGAAGCAGTAACTGTAGTTTTGACCCAGGTGTAAGCCTTACCATCCCAGTGGTAGCAGACAAAAGAGAACCAGAAGCATTGTGTTCTCCACTTAGCAGCCACACGGCAGGAACCCCAGTCAAAGTTCTGTAATCACTACATGCCTAAATGTCCAGACTTCACCTATCCATAGGAAAACCTTCCACTCTGCTTCTTTTTTCAAGAGAGATAACATGATAAATCTCTCTTAAAGTATCTGGTCACCAGTGACCATGATTTACCATCTATATAGTTCTATTTAGCTACAGATAATTCCACCTCTTTGAGTGGTTTGCATGTGGCCTGGCTTACAACAAATGAATCATCTGAGAGTTACCATTCTAAGGAAGTCTGATGGGCTTCTGAAATGAATCTTGTTGGTACAGAAATATGACTCGCTAAACACTGGAAGAGTATCAGTGAATAAAAGTCAGTCACTAAAGCATCAAGAACCCCAATAACAGCAGAGAAAAACTAAGGGAGGGCAGTAGAATTATTTTTCAAAGAGTAAGTAGTGAAACTACGAGACTAAAAGTTTATATTCTACTTCTAAAACATATTGAACCCCTGGATTCAGTCATGCAAAGAAGGGAAGCTTTTCCTGGTCAGCTCTCATGATGGTAAAAGTAATGAGTCAGTTGTCTAAGTGACTTATTTATTTATTCATTCATTTATTTATTTTTGAGACAGAGCCTCAAGCTGTCCCCCTGGGTAGAGTACTGTGGCATCATAGCTCACAGCAACCTTCAACTGCTGGGCTCAAGTGAGTCTCCACCTCCCAAGTAGCTGGGACCACAGGCACCTGCCACAATGCCTGGCTATCTTTTTTGGTTGCAGCCATAATTGTTGTTTGGCGGGCCAGGGCTGGATTCAAACCCGCCACCTTTAGGGGCATATGGCTGGTGCCTTAGCCACTTGAGCCACAGGCGCCGAGCCACCTAAGTGACTTATGTGCGAGGAGTCAATTCTCCAACACGGTTTTTAGGAGCTTGAGCTGGAGAGTGAAAGTCAGGAGACAGACTGCAAAAAAGCAAAAGTACATTCAAGGATAAGGAAGCTACTGAATGTCCAGCCTGACCCCAAGCATTGGACCAGGCTGAGAAGTACTAGGGTGAGGGGAAAACTAAAGGACAAGGCCACCCGTGGTGGCCACCTGGCACTAAGCCTGTGCCAGGTTCTCCTCTGGACCCTGGATCTCCTGCCCCATTACATAACTTAGCAAATGAGGCCTTCTCATCGTAGAAGCCTGCAATAAGGCAGAATAATTGTTAGGGGAAACATAATAGGGAGGAAGGAACCCTGCATATGGAGGAAACGATTTGACAAAAAGTGTAGAATATAAAGATCAACTGAATAGGCCCAACTCTTCAACAAGTGCTGACTGTGAGAGATTACAAAGTAATTTATTTAAAAGCTTCCAAAATATCATGAGACCTAATACCCATTACCGTAGGGCAATTTGGGTCTTACCTCTCAGTGCCAAAGTGACTTTGTAGAAATAAGTCAGAGCACAATAACTTTCAGACCAAATGTACCTGTACATAAATCTTTGTATCACACTGGGCAAAAGCTTTAGCTAACACTAAACATCTTGCTTTAAAAAATAGTAAAATCAGTCAACTGAACATTCCATGGCAGTTGGTTTATGAGTTTTCAAAATAACCCTCTTCCCCATTATTGTTCCTTTCTATGTCATCTACATCTGCAGTCCCCAACCCCAGGCCATGGACTGGTACCAGTCTGTAGCCTGTTGGGAACTGGGCCTCACAGCAGTAGGTGAGTGGCAGCTGAGTGAGTGAAGCTTCATCTGTATTTACAGTTGCTCCCTATCACTCCCGTCACTGCCTGAGTTCCACCTCCTGTCAGAACAGCCACAGCATTAGATTGTCATAGAAGCATGAGCCCTACTGTAAATTGCACGTGCAAGGAATCTAGTCTGCACAGTCCTTATGAGAATCTAATGCCTGATGATCTGACGTGGAGCTGAGGTGGTGATGCTAGCACTGGGACTGTCTAGCTGCAAGAAAGCAAGCTCAGGGCTCCCACTGATTCTGAATTACAGTGAGTTATGCAATTGTTTCATTATATATTACAATGCAATAATAACAGAAATAAAGTGCACAATAAATATGATGTGCTTGAATCATCCCCAAACGATCCCCAGACCCTCACCCTAGTCCATAAGTCCATGGAAAAAATATCTTCCATGAAACTGGACCCTGGTGCCAATGGATTTTCAAAACCTGTCCAATGGACATTATTTTTTTTTAGCCCTGTTAGCAGTAGTCTAAAAAACAGGTGTCTCTCATCTTAGCCTCTAATATAAACAGTTTTCTAAGAGTGAGTGTTGACTTTTGTAACAAAGAATGCTGGCAGTGTTTGTTTTACATAGTTTGTAGAATAGATTATATGCCTAGAAAAGTAATGAGGGGAGGAGATAGTTGTCTAGAGTTAGCAAGGGTGCTCTTTGAAAATGAATATCCAATTGGAATGTGCAATGAAAGAAAAATATATAAATCTAAAAGTGGGGCATATCTCAATGATTAATCAATTAAATTCAAAATACTCAGTTTGCTATCAAATACATATATGTGCAGTATTTCATAGGAGATCGGGCATATTCCACTTAAAAATGTATTACAAATATAAAAATTATGGTACATTTTCTTCCACTTTATAGATACCTTATTCTGAAGTTTAATTCATGCTTGATTTTAGCCAAAAGGCTGAAAAAGCAATTCTGAGGCTTAATTCAAAGTTGAACCATTTTTTTTTTTTAACTCTGGTTGCTAACATTCTTTTTTTTATCTAGTGTACCTACTAAGTCCCCTTTTTGGTTCCTTTGGGGAGCTATTGGACAGTGGTGAAGTCGGGCAGCCCCAGGCCCACCCTGCAGAAAGGGAGAAGCCCCAGGTCCACAGGAACGACATGCGGGCACCCAGCAATTGGTTCCAGAGTCGACGTATGACCCGAGCTAGGTGAGAGAGCCTCTGGCCACTTGCCTGCCAGACTCAGAAGGGAAGCCTGATGGGTTTCTGTCTTTTCCAATCATGAAGGACATGAATGTCAACCTAAGACTTTCCAGCGACGCAGAGAAAAGTTGTGTGAAGCAGGAGAGAACAATCCAACATGCACAGAGAAGACGCAGACCCTGAGCTGAGCTGAGAAATGAGTGGAAAAGAGACAGAGTGATGACAGCATCGTCTGAACCCCTGGATTCAGTCGTGCAAAGAAGGGAACCTTTTCCTGGACTTCCAATTAGACGAGTCAACAAATCTCCCTCAGTGCATAAGGCAGTTTGAGGAGGGTTTCTGGCTCTGCCGTGCAAAGAACATGTGTTACTACAACTTGTATGATTATTTTCCTTGAATGTTCCTTTCACACTGTCAGTCCTACTGGACCAAAACTGATATAATTTATGAGGCCAGTTTTGTGAAATAATAATGTACATAATAATCCTAGTTATAACAATAGCAAGTGTTTATTGACTACTTACCATATTCAAGGCAAAATTCTACTCCAGGAGTAGAACCCCAGAGTCATCACATTTAACCACTAACCTGTGTTGCTTTCCCCTCTCTTTGCTTCTGTGTTGCTTTCCCCTCTCTTTGCTTTGGCATCAGCAGCCCTTGGGATTTGTCTGCCTTCCCCACAGCATAGCTACACCTGCAGGTGGGGCTGATACTGGGACGGGATAGGAGAACTAGACAGGCCAGGAGGCAGCTGGGCACAGAGAGTTGGCGGGAACGTGTGTGTCTTGTCTGTGTATGTGTGTGTGCATATGTGTGTGCATGTGTGCAGTGAAAAGGAAAGAGAGAAGTGAGGAAAAGGGATACTGCCAGCAAGTATGGCAGGGCCTGTAGAAGGTTCACAGTGGGTCTGTGAGTGGAGCTTAGAAAGCTTAGAGTGAGAGTGGTGAATTCCATTTCTTTGTATATTTACCATTCATTTCCAAATCTTCCACAATCAATTATATTACACTTGAAATCGAAAAAAAAATGTCCTTGAAAAAGACTCTATTCCATTTATCAAAACAACAGGCCATTTCTCATTAATTGTTGTTTTAATATTAATTAAGAGCATTTATATACTGTTGAAAATTCAAACTAAAATATATTATCTGTCATAGTATTTCATTTTGTGTGTCTCATAGTTATGCCTTCCTATTAATCTCCCCAGTATATTTGCATATCTCTTCTTAAAATTCCCTTGCAGTAGCCATAAAAAAAGATGGAGACTTTACATCTTTTATGTTTACCTGGATGGAGCTGGAACATATTCTTCTTAGTAAAGTATCTCAAGAATGAAAAAAAGGATCCAATGTACTCAATACTATTATGAAACTGATCTATTATGAACCAATGCATTCGGCATTGTATATCAAATCATCACATTGTACCCCATTAAATGTATACAGTTATGATTTAATCAATATTAAATTTTTTAAAAATTCCCTCACAGAAAACCTTTCTGTGTACTAAATAAGAAATTGCTCTGACCCTGAAATGCAACAGTGGAGTTCCTTAGATTAGAAAATCCCTTTGGACTGAATTTAAACAATGGCTGAAGGTTTGTTGCCTGTCTTTTTATTTTAAATCCCCCAGGAAAAAGAATCCACTTGCCTCTATCATGGGGCCCACTATTCCTTCCATCTTGGGTTTTAAAAAAGGTAAGGGAACCACCGATGTCTTTTCAGTCACTTTGAACTAGGTGAGAAAAGAAATATCACATGGAAAAGACAAACCAAAATGAGGAAGTGAGTTTATGACTTTTTTAGGTTTAGTTTTGGTTTTGAGTAACCCCTTCCGGGTAAAGCCTGCTCTGTCTGCTTCTGAGCCCAGCCAGCTCCTGCACTGTCTTGTCGCCCACCACGCGCCTGGAGGTGGTGCTCACCCTGGGCGAGGCAGACAAATCACACGCATTTCTGATGCCAAAGCCAAGAAAGCAGAATGCACTGTGATTTAGGGCTTAAACAGAGAGGGCTCTGGGCTTGTCTTGCCTGGGGTAGAATCTTGAAGTGGTCATTTTGAGTGTGTGCCCTTGAACAAGTTGCTCAGTCTCTGCAGGCCTCAATTTCCTCAATAGGTGATAATAATGGCAACTATCAAGAGGTGAATTGAAGAGATGAAATGTCCCTCAAGTAAGTCCTCAGCCTGATACCTAGCACACAGCAAGTGCTGGTAAGTGCCACAGTCTGGTGCTTTTACTGAAGGGTCTGAAGAACAACAGTAATAGGTCAAAGCTTAATATCTTAGAGAAAATAGACAAGCTTAACTAGAGAGGAGACAAGATAAAGGCGGTATGAAAAATAAATTTTGAACAAACATATGACAATAGCATGTTAAGGCTTAGCCCAAGCAGGTACAAAACTTTAAAACAAAGAAATGCAATCAAGCTCTGTCAAACAAACGACTCCTTTGGAAATGATTCATCCCAATCCAAGAAAGGTTCGGTAACTAATCCTGGAATCTCATGAGAAGTACTCTGCATGTTTTTTAAAACCTCCTGAACATTGTTGTTTGTATATGCACGATTTTGCTTTAACTAAAATTATTGTTTTAAAAGTCAATGACTATGGACTTTAAAATATTTTTCTGCTGCAAAGGTTTGAATGTGAAGGTGGAACTATGAAGGAATGTGACTCTTCTCACTTCTAGACACATAGATATTTTACTCAAGTTTCAGTGACTTTTTGAACAATTGATTCTCATCCATTTCTTTCTTTTTTTTAGATACTTTTGCTTTGAAAGTAAGAGTCTTTTTGTCTCTGCCTTTGTTGTGCCAGAACAGAAACATTTTTAAACTCCTCTTTAAGAATCAAACTGAAGTCCATCCTTTCTTCTTTTTATGTTTGGTGCCAAAGGAAAGGAGAGATGCAATCACCCCTTTTCCTCCTCTCCCCTTGCTGGAATCTCTTTTTCTCTGGTTTGATGATCAGCTTGCCCCAAAGCAATGCCGAGTAAACACCACTGGAAGTCCCCACTGGCCTAGAGAGCTGTGGCTGCCTCACTCCACCAAATAATTTTTCTGTGAGGTTTAATCCAGGAACATTGATGAATCTGAGATGTGTAAAACTCTACAAAAGAATGACCCAGATCAACATGGGATAATCCTCCCCAATTTTTGGAGCTAAGTTTCCTGTTAAACTAAAAATAAAGAAGATAACATTTCCAGTTATTCTGAAACTATAGAAATATTCTTAAAATTTTTTTTCTCTGAAACATTCTTGATTCAAAGTGGAAATTTGGATAAAACTTGGAAATGAACTTACTATATTTACATTTTAAATTAGTAGCATACAAACGCATTCGTTGTACCTTTTTTTGAGTCATAAAATGTTGCAATGGTGTTTACTCTGTATCAGGAGGCGAGTGACTCAAAGTCGTCATAACATTTCTGATTGAATTTACTTTTAAATGTTTCATTGGTTTTTGAAAGGGAGGCACGAATTTTTTAATGTAATAGCTATCTTTTTTATTTTTACCAGTTTATGAAAAGCTGGCAAAAAGGTAAAAACTGAAGAAACCATGAACATTGATACCAAGAACAGAAAATTACATTTTCTGTACTTAGAGCCATTGCAGAGTTGTGCTATCTTTTTAAAATTTTTAAAATTTTTATTTTTTATATTACCTAATACTTGTCTGCTTGCCAGGTGTTGTGCCAGGCACCTGTGGTCCCAGCTACTCAGGAGGCTGAGGCAAGAGGATCACTTGAGCTCAAGAGTATGAGGTTGCTGTGAGCTATTAGCCACAGCACTCTACTCAGGGTGACAGAGTGAGACTATGTTCTCAAAAAAAAAAAAAAATTGTCTATATTTATAGGGCAGAGCAAGCATTCCCTTTCAGCAAAGGAGGCAGAAAACCACGAAAGGGTTGAAGCTGCTCACAGGCACCTTCATCCTGGGAAGTATCTAATTGCATTTCTTTTTGGAACCATCCTCTTGGCAAGTTGCAGTGTCCCTGGTTATCAATGCTTTTATCACTTTCTCAATGACCCAAAAATTCAAATGCTCAACTTCACACTTTTACATGACCTTTCATTTCTTGGTTTGCTGTGTTTTGTTTTTACCTAACATAGGCCAGTGCCTTTCACAGGTTGTAGGAAAGCTTATGTTGTATGCATTTGCAAAGGCTTGCCCCTAGGTTATCAGAAAAATATGTTGGACAGATTTCCTGGCAAGCTAGCCCACTGGCCAGAGTGCCCAGAAGTACTCTAAATTTTGTGACAGTTATGAGGACCCTGCTTGTAAGGCTTATTTAATACCAGCTCAGTGACAGCATCATTTGTGTAGCTACACTTGGGTCCTATATCCTGAAGATTTCCAATAGCAGAAAGTTGTGGAAAAAAAACCCTACCAATATCTTTATTGTAGTCTTGCATTCTTCTTTCTCTGCTCTGTACTTAAAAACAGAAGCAGCTTTAGTGTAACTAATCATCTGCTTTAACCTGGGTCATTTCTGTGAGTCACGTCTACCAACAGTAACTGGTGAAGAAAGTGACTCTTGGATTCTTCAGAAGGTGTTACAGTTAAATCCAGAAGAAATTTTTCCTAAGTTCAGTGTCTTCATTTGTTGATGGATTTTGTTTGCTTTGATTTAGTTTAGTTTGGTGTGAGATGGGGTGCTGTGGTGTGCCGTAGGTGTGTGGGGTGGGGTGG
>CAUYQV010185179.1:0-27162 GCA_963574575.1 Galagoides demidoff
CCCACCAAACAACAATGATGGCTGCAACCAAAAAATGGCTGGGCGTTGTGGCAGGCGCCTGTGGTCCCAGCTACTTGGGAGGCGGAGGCAGGAGACTCGCTTGAGCCCAGGAGTTGGAGGTTGCTATGAGCTGTGATGCCACGGCACTCTACCCAGGGGGATAGCTTGAGGATCCGTCTCAAAAAAAAAAAAAAAAAAAAAGAATGAAATAATTGAAAACACATTTTTACAAGGTTTCCAGGAAGACCCCTGAGATAAGAAAGCAAAACCCAAATGCAGTGCTTTAAACTAAAAAAATAATATCTGTAAATTTTAGCAGAAAAAGTTAACCTATCATGTTTTTCTATTAAATCTCAAAGCAAAATTTTATTTCCTTTAAAAGAAGAATTATAAATGGAAACATAACAAAATACAGTACCAATTCTGAAATGCCTGAAATTTCAATTTGATGGTATACCATTTATATGTCTCATTACTTATAAAAATATCAAACAGAAACTTAAGATACTGTAAGCAAGGTAGTTATCATATAATGATAGATATATACTTCAACTCTATCTGATAATAGAGACAGAATTTGCAGGTATGGGAAACGTTTACAATTCCTAATTTTTTTTTTTTTTTTGAGACAGAGCCTCAAGCTGTCCCCCTGGGTAGAGTGCTATGGCATCATAGCTCACAGCAACCTCCAACTCCTGGGTTTAAGCGAATCTCCTGCCTCCGCCTTCCAAGTAGCTGGGACCACAGGCGCCCGCCACAATGCCCAGCCATTTTTTGGTTACAGCTATCATTGCTGTTTGGCAGGCCCGGGCTGGGGATTCGAACCCGCCAGCTTAGGTGTATGTGGCTGGCACCTTAGCCACTTAAGCCACAGGCTCAATTCCTAATTAAGGAAATAAGAATGGTGTGAGCCTTCTTGTTTATGTGTACATGATCAGGAACCGTGTTGAAATAAAAAACATCAGTGAGCATAGTTGCTGCCTTTGTTTGTGTTTAAATTTTGGTTTTTCTTTCATTAGTCTTCAAAAAGTAGTGAAGCTTCACAAAGTAACGAGGAGATGGAAAATACAAAAAAATTTTTATCTTTGACTGCTGTGTCTGAAGAAACCGTTGGTGAGTAGATAGAGACATCATTTATCTTTGTTTTATATCTTAGACTATTTAGATTAAAGGGAAATTCCAAATCCTTTTTTCCTTCCTGTTCTTTGTGAATTTGACTTTTCTTTGGAGGAAGTAATTGATCACATTAGGAGGGATTATGTAGAACTACTCTGAGCTTTGGTATGTTTCAGTGTCTTAGGGTTTATAGCAACTCAATGGTGAGGCGGACAAGGCAGGAAAAATTGGGATAGAGACTAAGTGTGTTTTTGCCTTTATTTCCTGTCTCTAAACATCCATTTTATATAGACAATTCCCCTAACTGCCTAGGATCTTCTCACAAGGTATTGCTAAGACCTGTGTAGCCCTTTTCATAAAAATTCATTATTGATTTGTCCTATTCCTGTTCTCTCCCAGTCTGACTTTTTGAGATAAGCCAATTAATTCTGCACGTTTCTACCTTTCCCCTTTGTGTGTATACATATTTGTGAATATTATTATTCTTTTAAAACAGAAATATGATGGAGTCCTGTCACCTTTGATTCCTTTATATAATTTTAGAGATTGGAAACATTTGGTATTTTTTTGCAGGATAGTTTTGAAATTACGTAGGTGGTCTTCTAGTTCTGAGTGGGTAGACTGGCTCTAAAGAGGAGCCTCTGATTTCTTTGAGAATACTAGGATCTTTTTGTCTTACAAAATGAATATCTACCATTTTAGAATCTCAAGAACCTGATTCAGGCTACTGCAGTGGCATGAGCTTTGATATGAAGGACATTCTTCATTTTTGTTTCTTTGTGCACCCAGCATTGAGAACACAGAAGCTTCTTGGGCTTGAGAGATTTGAGTTTACAAATGTTTCTCCTGAGATGCTGGGTGCCCCATCTAGGTTGCTCTTTATATGACAAAGGACTTTTTTTTTTTTAAAGAATTAATATTTCTAAGGTTATTCTGGAGGATCTATGTCTAGACTTACCTTCTTGAAATTTAAATTGCCATTTGTATATTCTAACTGAAACACTAGAAAAAGTAAGCCTGTCTATATTAAAAGCATCAGTCATTTACTTTCTGTGTCTTTTATTTTGAAGTAACACATGTGTAATTTATATTAGAAAATATTAGTCAACGAAAAGAGCACAGTCACTCAAATTCTCAACTTGCAGAAATAATCACTATTGATGGTTCAGTTTACTCTTTGTCTGTTGAAACATATTTAGTGCTATTATCCATATATACATTTTTTTTTTTTGTAGAGACAGAGTTTCACTTTATTGCCCTGGGTGGAGTGCCGTGGTGTTACAGCTCATAGCAACCTCCAACTCCTGGGCTTAGGCGATTCTCTTGCCTCAGCCTCCCGAGTACCTGGTACTATAGGCACCTGCCACAATGCCCAACTATTTTTTCTTTGTTGCAGTTCGGCCGAGGCTGAGTTTGAACCCACCACCCTTGGTATATAGGGGCTGGTGCCCTACTCACTGAGCCACAGGCGCTGCCCCATATATACATTTTAAGAATAAAAGTGGGATCAAATTATATATATGGTGTTTTGTAGCCTTCCTCCCTCCACTAATTTGTATCTCATGAGCCCCTTTAGCTGGCAAGAAGAATAGATCTGTGTGGTAGTTTGTTTCCAAGTTGGCTGCCCTCAGTTTCTTCCTCCATGTACATTCATTCTACTCATTTGGAGGTGGAGTCTCTCTCTCTCCTTCCCTGTTCAGTCTTGGCTAGCCTGGTACAACTTTTGTATATCACTGCAGAAATGATACTATGCCATTTCTAGGTCTGACTTTTAAGAAGATTGGCAATTTTAGAAGGCTCATCCAAAGGAAAGCCAACTGTTATGTAAGGGGTCAGTCTTCCCTGAGGCGGCCCTACTGTGAGAAGGCCTACGCAAGCCATAGGAAGAAGCTGTGCAGAGAGAAAGTGATGCTGGCCAGGTACTGGCTGTAGTGATTCCAGTTGGGTCTGTCTCCTCAATTTCAAGTCTACTGAAACCTCAGAATGGGACTGCATTTGGAAACAGAGTCTTTGCAGATATAATTAGTTATATGAAGTCATAGTAGGTTAGGGTGAGCCCTCTACCTAATGACTGGAGCTCTTATAGGAAGAAAAGAGGACTCAGAAACAGAGACACTGGGAAGATGGCCATGTTGGGTAGAGGCAGAGATGAGCATGATGGAGCTACATGCCAAGAAATGCCAAGAATGGCTGGGAGCCGCAAGAGACGGGGAAGACACAAGGAAGAATTCAGAGGGAATGCTCTGCCAATACCCTGATTTTAGATATCTAAATTTTAGAACTGTGAGAGAATATATTTCCCATTTTCAGTCACTTAGCCTATGGTAATTGGTTATAGTAGCCCTAGGGAGCTGATACACCAACGCTCTTAAGCAGGCTCCAGAGATGTGAATAAAGGAGCAACCTTGGTTGGATATTTCAGCCCCAGAAACACCATGTAGAGAATAACTAAGACTGGATATATGCTCTCAATTGACCTACTCCACACATCCCCAGCTGAATGGAGCCACCCAGCCAGCTGAGGCCCCATTCATGATGGAACAGAAACAAACTGTTCCCTGTGTACCCCAAATTCTTGACACACAAAAGTACAAGCATGATATAATGTTCATTGTTTTATGTCATGAAGTTTTTTACAAACCTTATTATAAACTGAGAATTTATAACTGAATATGTTTATGGGGTACAAAGTGATGTTATGATTTCTAAATTAAGCTAATTAACATAAACATTACCTCAAATACTTAATAACTTTTGTAGTGAGAAGATTTGAAATTTACTTTCTTAGCAATTTTGAGTATTATTTTTAACTTAATTATAATCAACATTATTGTTATAACTTATAACATTAATTATAATTATTTTAATATATAAACAGTTATATGTTATATATATATTATGTATATAGTTATATATTAATATAGTTAATAACTGTGCCATAGATCTTACTGGGACTTTGTACCCTTTTGTACCATCATCTCCCTATTTACCCCCCAGCCTCTGTAACCATTATTCTACTCTTTGCTTCTATAAGTTTGTTTGTTTTAGATTTTACATCTTAGTGAGAACATGTGGTATTTATCTATTTGCACCTGACTTATTTCACTTAGCATAATGTTCTTTAATTCTGTTCACAATGACAGAATCTTCTTCTTTCTCAGGCTGAAACATGATGTAGACTGCATTTTCTTTATCCATTCATCTGGGGGTTTTCTTGGGAGGGGTTCTTTTTTAAAAAATATTTTTTTTATGGGTACATAATTGCCCATTCATTCATTCTGTTGACAGACACTTAGGTTGGTTCCATTGTGAATATTGAGTGCTGCAGTGAACATGGGAGTGCTATTCTGGCATAGCCAAATATTGTAAGATGGTGTGAAATACACTCTGATATGAATTTCTTTTCCGATTAATCACTGAACCTCAGCCTATCCATCCTAAATCAAAGCATAAAAATTAAAATTATTTTGGTCAAACTTATTTCTTTGTTTCTGTAAGTATTATTTGGAAAATGGGAACCTCTTGCTATGCTTCCTTCTGTAATATTTTGCCAGGAAAGTGCAAGGCACTTATAAATTGTCCAGCAGGTGGCAGCATCTAGTTATAATAATTTAAAAGGCCTCAAAAAAATTTACACTTAACCACTTTAATGTATACAATTCATTTAGTACTTTCACTAAACCATCATGTATATCTAGTTCCAGAACTATTTCATCACCCTGAACAGAAATCCTGTCTCCATTAGACACTTGCTCCCTGTTTTCTCTCCCCTCTAGCACATTAATCTTTCTTTCCTTTTTTTTCTTCCTCTCCTTCCTCCCCTCTCCCCACTGCTTCCCCTTTCCTCCCTTCCCTCTCCCCTCCCTTCCCTCTCCCCTCCCTTCTTTTCTCTTTTCCCCCTTTACTTCTTTTTTTTGCAGTTTTTGGCCAGGGCTGGGTTTGAACCCGCCACCTCAGGCATATGGGAACGGCGCCCTACTCCTTTGAGCCACAGGCACCACCCCCCTTACTTCTTCTTTTCCCCTCCTTTTTTCTCCTCCCTTCTCCTCTTCTTCTCTTTCTTGACAGGGTCTCACTCTGTCTCTGTCACTCACAGTGGCATGATCATAGCTCACAGCAACCTTAAACTCCTAGGCCCGAGCAATCTTCCTGCCTCAGCCTCCTGAGTAGCTAGGACTATGAGCACATACCATCATGGTAGGCTGAGTGTTTTTTTTTTTTTTTAATATAAAAATAAGGATTTCACTATGTTGACCAGGCTAGTCTCAAGCTCCTAGCCTCAGGCAACCTTTCTATCTCAGGCTCCCAATATGCTGAGATTACAGGCATGAGCCACTGCACTTGGCCTCTAATCAACTTAAAAAATTAATATGAGTTTAATAGTTTGAAATATGAAAATAATAGTTGAAATATGAAATATGAAAATAATAGTTTTATATCTTTGTAGGGTACACGTGATGTTTTGATACAGGCATAAAATGAGAATTAAAGAGATCAGGTAATTGGGGTAACTGTCACCTCAGGCATTTATCATTTTTTGTGTGTTCTTTTAAAATAATGCTCTTTTAGTTATTTTAATGCCTACAGCCTGACTTATTGTTGGTTATAGTCACTTTATTGTGCTGTCACATGCTATTCATTGTATCTAACTATATTGTATATATTTTTACTCATTCACACTCTGCACTTTATCCCCCAGTCCTGCTACCCTTTCCATCCCCTGGTAACCATCATTCTATCCTCTGTCTTCATGAGATCAATTATTTTTAATATTTAGCTCCCACAAATGAGTGAGATGTGAGGTTTGCCTTTCTGTGTTTGGCTTATTTCACTTAATGATCTCCAGTTCCTTCTATGCTGTTGCAGAAGGATTTCACTTCTTTTTTTGTGTGTCTATATAATATTCTATTGTGTATATGTACCACAATTTCTTTCTTCATCTATCCATTGACAGAAACTAAGGTTGATTCCAAATCTTGGCTGTTGTGAATACTGCTTCAATAAATATGGGAGTGCCGATATATTTTTGACATATTGAATTCCTCTCCTTTGCAATATACTAGCAGTGGGATTGCTGACATGTGGTAGTTCTATATTCAGTTTTCTGAGGAACTTCCATACTGTTCTCCCTAGTGGTTGCACTAATTTACATTCCCACCAACAGTGTATGAGGGTTCTTTCTCCATGTCCTCTCCAGCATTTATTATTGCCTATTTTTTTTGATAAAAGACATTTTAACTATTATGAGATGATATCTCATTGTAGTTTTGATTTGCATTTCTCTAATGACTAATAGCGAGCAATTTTTTTTTTATTAAATGATAGCTGTGTACATTAGTGCAATCATGGGGTACAGTGTGGTGTTTTCATATGCAATTTGAAATATTTTCATCAAACTGGTTAACATAGCCTTTATGTCATTTTCTTAGTTATTGTGTTAAGACGTTTATATTCTACTTTCAGAAAGATTCACTTGTACCCTTGTAAGATAAACGGCAGAGGTGATTGGCCATTTGTATGTCTTCCTTTGAGAAATGTCTGTTCAGATCTTTCATCCATTTTTAATTGGATTATTTCATTTTAGTCATATTGAGTTGTTGGTGCTCCTTAAATATGCATGTTATTAATCTCTTATCAGGTGGATGGTTTTCGAATATTTTCTCCTATTCTGTGGTTTGTCTCTTCACTTTGTTGATTGTTTGCTTTGCTTTACAGAAGGTTTTAAGCGTGATATGTGCTTATATGTATTGTCAAATTTTGCTTTGGTTGCCTGTGCTTTGGGCTACCACTCAAGAAGTCCTTGCCCAGGCCAGTGTCCTTAAGCCTTTTCCCAATGTTTTCTTCCAGTAGTTTCATAGTTTCAGGTCTTCCATGAAAGTCTTTAGTCCATTTTAATTTTATTATTGTATATGACAGGAGATGCTTCTGCTTGTGGATGTTTAGTTTTGCCAGCACCATTTATTGAAGAGACTGTCCTTTTCCCTGTGTCAAAGATAAGTTTGCTATGGATGTGTGGCTTTATTTCTGGGTTTTCTGTTCTGTCCCATGGATCTATTTGTCTGTTTTTATGCCAGTACCATGCTGTTTTGGTTACTATAACTCTGTAGTATAATTTGAAGTCTGGTAATATGATTCCTCCAATTTTATTCTTTTTCTCAGGACAGCTTTGGCTTTTCTAGGTTGTTTGTGGTTCTGTATCATTTTAGGTTATTTTTTCTATTTCTATGAATAACATCATCAGTATTTTGATGGATTGGATTGAATCTGTAGATTGCTTTGGGAAATTTGTACTTTTTAACAATATTGATTCTT
The DNA here is from genome assembly GCA_963574575.1 of Galagoides demidoff. NCBI lineage: Eukaryota > Metazoa > Chordata > Mammalia > Primates > Galagidae > Galagoides > Galagoides demidoff. The sequence continues at coordinate 7,429 of CAUYQV010185179.1, forward strand.
CCAACCCATGGGCATGGACTGTCTTTCCATTTTTTGTATCCTCTTTCATACCTTTCATCGATGTTTTATTGATCTTTCACTTCTTTGGGTAAGTTTATTCTTAGGTATTATTTTACTTGTAGGTATTGTAATGGGATTATTTTCTTGTTTTTTTTTTTTTTTTTAGATTGTGTACAGTTGGCATATAGGAATATTACTGATTTTTGTATATTTATTTTGTATTCTGCAACTTTACTGAGTTTATCAGTTCTAATAGTTTTTTTTGTGGAATTTTTTTGTTTCTCTAGCTATAAGAGATCTTATCTGCAAATGAGGATAATTTGACTTCTCATTTCCAATTTGGATTCCATTAATTTCTTGTGTGGTTGTTCTAGAACTTCTAGCATTATATAGAATAACAGTGGTGAAAGTGAGCATCTTTGTCTTATTCCAGATCTTGGAGGAACATTTTTCAGTTTTTCTGTATTCAGTGTGATACTAGCTGTGGGTCTATCATGTATAGCTTTTATTGTGTTGAGGTAAGTTCCTTCTGTACCCAGTTTTTTCAGAGCTTTTATCATGAAGGGATATAGAATTTTGTTAAGTGCCTTTTCATCATCAATTGAAATGATAATATGGTTTTGTTCTTCTTTCTGTTGGTATCACATTGATTGATCTGTGAATGCTGAACCATCCTTGTATCCCTGTTAAATTTTCCCTGATAGGCTTCTGATTTCCTTCTCTTTATTTTTTTGAAGTTCATTGAGCTGCTTCAGCACATCTATTTTGAATTTTCCTCTAAGAGTTAACTTTAAGGACTTTAAGGGCTGGTGACTGAATTGCAATTTCTAACCTGTTTCTAACTCCCCCAAACACAAAACCCATCCTAGTCTTATTCTAGCATCACAAATAACTAATAGTAAATAAATGCATTTAGTTTTATTTATAGGTAATAAAACCAAATGGGACTTTGGTTCTAAGATAAAGACAAAAATTACATTGAATTGATTTATACCACATTTTAACTTTGTAATCCAGACATAATAACCTCAAGATTAAGTACAGAGATTTTAAAGTAAATAGTATTGCACTTGCTAGAGATATTTCAAAAGTCTATTCTATCTCATTATTGAGAGTTTTTCTAGATTTTTCTAGAGAAATGTATGAAAATCAAAATTCTTTATACCACCAGGAATTTTCCCTTAGTTTCTAGCATTTATCTAATGAATAGAGGTCGAATATAGTATTTTTGAGATCAGTACATCTAGTGATAGGTTTATTTTCAGTGTTCTTGATAGAGGTTATTCTTTTTGCCTTTGTCAGATTTTTGTTGTGTTTCTAGCTTAATTTGTAAATGCAAGCACAAAACATTGACATCTTAATCAATTAGGGTTTTCCAAGTTGACAGTAACTCTTTATAGGTGCTTTTTCTGTAAAATCCAGGTACATGGTGCTTCTGCTCTTGAATGCTCGGGTTAAATACTTAAAGAAAATCTGCTAGTCTTTTTCTACTCTTTTTCAGAGGACTATCTGAAAGAAAATCTGGGAGTATTTTTCTACTCTTTTTCAGAGGACTGACTGAGAGAGGAAGTTATATAACTGTGTTGACTGGCACAGCTAAAGATTTTTGTTTTATAACTTTTCTTGGGGTCTCAGAGTAATCTCTTTTGCATTCCCCCCAAAGTGGCTATTTGAAACTGTTTTGATGTGTTTAATCTCCCACCTTCTTTTGTAAAACTTTTACTCTTGCAGTTGGTCTTACTTCCAAAAAAAACTGATCAATGTGGTGGGAACCCTTTCACATTTTTTTCTTGTGTTTCTAAATTTTGCCCTGACTGTGTTTATCTATTCCCTAACTCTTCCCTCTAACTTTAGATGGAGGGAAGGTTCTCTTATTCTCCAGGCCACAAATCTATAACAGCCCACCCCTTTCACCCTGCTTCTGGCTCCTCATCTGCTAATCATTCTGTTTCTCATCTAGAGCTTCAGTCTTTCTGGTTTCTTTGCACTGGCTCCTTTGCTTCAACTTACTATGTTTAAATCTTTTAGTTCTAAAACAGAATCAAAGAGCCATCTAACCATTCGAATCCACCACTTTGTTCAGATTTCCTTAATTTTTACCTACTAACCTTTTTCTGTTCCGGTATCCCATCCAAAATTCCACACTACATTTAGTGCTTGTGTCTCCTTAGTCCACTCTTGGCTATGACAGTTTCTCAGACTTTCCTTGTTTTTGATGACCTTGATCGTATTTTGTAACATGTCCAGCCTTTGGGATTTATCTCATGTTTTTCTCATGATTACATTCAGACTATGTGTTTGTAGGAGGAAAACCACAGACTTAACAAGCTGTTTTCATTATCTTACATCATACTGTTAATATAACATTGCTGTTCATGTTAACTTTGATTACCTGGCTGAGGAAATGTTTGTCAGATTTTTCCACTGTCATGTTATTCCATTTTCCTCCCTCTTCCGTGCTGTACTATTTGGAAGGAAATTACTATGTGCAGCCCTGCTTAGGAAGTGGGGAGTTATGCTGTACCTCCTTGAGGGTAGAATATTTATATTCATTATTTTGAATTATTCTGCATAGGACATTTGTGTTTATCTAATCATTTATTTGCATTCATATATATTTGTGGATATTTATTTTATACTTTGGGTTACAATCCAATACTACTTGATTTTTGGTCAAATTTTCCATCTTTGGCCATTGGGAGTTCTTTCAGTTCGCTCTTCTCATCCCTTGACGTCCTTCATCATTGTGGGGGTTGTGTTGTCGTTGAGCATTTTCTTATTTCCTGGCACTGCAAAATGCACGAGACTCATCTACTGTATTTCCTACCTGAGTCCTACAATCTGCCATTTCTCCAAGGAGCCCTGATTCCTTTTACTGGAGAATGGTATTCAAAATCAAGCTCTGTAGGGCCTCTGAGAAAGGAAATACAGTTGTGCATCATTTACTGATGGGCATGCATTCTGTGAAGTGCATCATTAGGTGATCTTGTCATTGTGGGATCGTAGAGCATCCCTACACAAACCTAGATGGTACAGCCTGCTGTACACTAGACTGTGTGGATAGCCTATTGCTCCTAGGCTCAAACCTGTAGAGCAGTAACTGTGCTGAATACTGTAGGCAACTATAATATAAGTATATTTGTGTATCTAAATATATCCCAACATAGGCAAAGTACAATAAAGATACCATATAAAAGATAAAAAATGATATATATGTAAGGGACACTTAAGGTGAATGGCATTTAGAGGACTGGAAGTTGCTCTGGGTAAGTCGTGAGTGAATGTGAAGGCCAAGAACATCACTGGATACTCCTGTAGACTTCAGAAACACTGCACATTTAGACTACACTAAGTTTATAAAAACATTTTTCTTTCTTTAGTAATACATTAACCTTAGATTCTTGTAATTCTTTCACTTTATAAATTTTTGAATTTTTAACTCTTTGACCTCTTGTAATAGCACTTAGCTTAAAACACAAACGCATGGTACAGTGTTCAGGAATATTTTTCTTTGCATCCTTTATTATGTAAGCTTTTATCTAATTTTAAAATTGTTCATTTTAAAAAACTTTAAAACATTTTTGGTTAAAAATTAAGGCATAAACACACACATTAGCTAGGCCTGCCCAGGATCAGGAAAGTCTTCAGGGACAGTACCACACATGGAGCTGTCATCTCCTGTGATAGCAATGCCTCCTTCTGTAATACCTCCTGAAGAGCCTGTCTGAGGCTGTTTTATAGTTAACCTTCTGTACAGGTAGAGTGGGTATATGAGAAAATGATGATAAAAGGTATGGTATAGTACATGAGCCCCTAATAGTTGTTTATTGACATTATCAAGCACTGTGTATTACTGTACAGAATTGTATGTGCTAGGCTTTTACACTCCTGGCAGCAGAGCAGGTTTATACTAGCATTACCACAAACATGTAAATAATGTATTGTACCATTATTCTATGATGGCTGGGATGTCATTAGGCAATAGGAATTTTTTGACTCCATTATAATTTTATGGGACCACCAATGTATTGAGATATGCTTGTCACTGACTGAAACATCATTATGTGGCACGTGACTATATACATATGTATACTAACCCATTCTACACATGTCTATAAATATATCTATGGGTAAACATTTGTTTGTTAAGCTAAATTTGAGTTTATAATGATGTCTCTGACTTCACTCCATTACCACATGGGTCATTTTAGCCTTTTCCCATTTCTTGTCTGTAAATTTCTGCTCCAACCACAAGAAACCTGATTCCTATCATGTGCCATCCATTTACTTACTTGTTCAATTCCACTATATGTGTATAATGATATCAGTGTTAATGTAGATGAAATATGTATATACACAAATACATATATACATGGATTCCCCTTAGTCATTTTTGCTGAGCTTTTGATGTGATATTTAAGAATTCATTGCCTAGGTAAATGTCAAGGAGCTTTTCCTTTATGTTTTCCTCTAGAAGGTTCATTGGTTTCAGGTTTTATGTTTAGGCCTTTTATCCATTTTGAGCTGATTTTTATGTATAGCATAAGGTAAGGGTTCAGTTTCATTCTTTTGCATATGGAAATCCAGCTTTTCCAGAACCATTTTATTTTATTTATTTATTTATTTTTATTGAGACAGAGTCTCAAGCTATCATCCTGGGTAGAGTGCTGTGATATCATATCTCATAGCAACCTCCAACTTGCTCAGTGATTTGTAGTTCTCTTTCTAGACATCTTTTGCCTCCTTGATGAAATATATTCCTAGATTTTTTTTTCTTTGTAGCTATTATGAAAGATATTGGGTCTTTGATTTGATACTCTACTGATTTGTATGTATTGATTTTATAACCTGAGACTTGAAAGCATTTCCACTTAGAAGCAGAACAAGACAAGGATGCCCACTGTCACCACATTTATTCCATATAGTTCTGGAAGTCCTAGCTAAAGCTATTAGGTAAGAGAAAGAGATTAAGGGTATCCAAATGGAGACAAAGGAGATCGAACTATTGCTTTTTGCTGATCTTATATCTAGAAAACCCTAAAGATTCCACCAAGATACTCTTGGAATTGTCGAGAAGTTTTTAATTGCTACTTTAATCTCTATTATCGGTCTATTCAGGCTTTCTATTTCTTCCTGGTCCAATATTGGTAGGTCTCATTTTTCTAGTTTGCATTATTAAATTTGTTGACGCAATAGTCCCTTAGGGACCTTGTTACTTCTTAGGCATCTGTTGATATGGCTCTGCTTTCATTTCTGATTTTGGATATTTGAGTCTTCTCTCTCTCTTTTTGAGGAATTTTTTTTGAAAAAAAAAAACAACTCTTAGTTTTATTGATATTTTTCCTGTGGCTTTTCTATTCTCTATTTCACTTATTTCTGTTCTCATCTTTATTATTTTCTTCCTTCTGCTAACTTTCGGTTTAGTTTGTTCTTTTTCTAATTCCTTGAGGTGTAATGCCAGGCTATTTATTTGGGATCTTCTTTCATAGTCTATGCATTTATTACTGTAAATGTCTCTCTTAGAACTGGTTTGATATTTTGAATTTTTTTTTTTTTTGATACAGAGCCTCAAGCTGTCCCCCTGTGTACAGTGCTGTGGTATCACAGCTCACAGCTACCTCTAACTCCTGGGCTCAAGTGAGTCTCCTGCCTCAGCCTCCCAAGTAGCTGGGACCACAGGTGCCTGCCATAACGCCCACCTATTTTTTGGTTGCAGCCGTTGTTGTTGTTTCGGCGGGCCCAGGCTGGATTCGAAACTGCCACCTTATGTGTATGTGGCTGGCACCTTAGCTACTTGAGCCACAGGCACTGAGCTGATATTTTGAATTTATTGAAAATTTCTTTCTAGTCTAGTAAAGAGGATCTCAATAGTAGGGGACAGTTGGATATGTGCAGGTTTGATTGGCATAAGAATGTGCTGTAGGGTGATCATGGGGGACTACTAGTATTTTTGGCACTAGGCCAGAGGCCAAGTATGCTAAAGGTTAGCAATTAGACGAGGAAGCTCCACATAAAGAGTTGCTTGGCCTAAAATATAATTCAATATGTAATGATGTTGGCCTAATATATGATTAACCTTTGTGAGCATATTGTGGCCATTGGAAAAGGAGAACTATTTCTGTCTGTGGAGCATAAACTGTGAAATGTACAAAATGTCCTTATTAGTTGTCTGTCTGATTTAAATTCCTCTTAGAGAGTTCTGTTAAGGTTTTGCAATATAATTGTGCTTTCATTAGTTTCTGAAAACTAATTGGAATCCTTGGCGTAATTGAACTATTTGTGAAACTAGAGGAGAAAGCCCTGAAGAAAGAGATGAAAAGACAAGGGGATGGTTTTTAAAAGCTGCTAAATAAGATGAGGACGTATTACAAGGAAAAATGTACTTTATTGTAGTAAAGAGCACAGTTAAGATTGCAGGAGAATCAAGGCAGGAAGGGTTGCTCCTCAGGAGGAGCAAGGGATAATTAGATGAGAAAATGAAATAAATGGTAATAAATGATAAGTGTGGGGGCAGGAAATAGGAATTCTAGCTCAAAATTATAGACTTTTTAAAAAAATAAACCAGTGTAACTGTTACAGAAACAATAAGGAAACTTACATGATTTAAAAAATATAGTATATACACAATTCATGATAAAAGGCTAATACCTCGGGCGGTGCCTGTGGCTCAAAGGAGTAGGGCGCTGGCCCCTCATACCGGAGGTGGTTTGGCCCCAGCCAAAAACTGCAAAAAATAAATAAATGAATAAAATAAAAAAATAAAAACAAAAGGCTAATACCTATCTATATCCTGGCAAGAATTTTGAATCATGAGACTTCCCTAAGGAATCTTCAAACCATCCAGGCCAAAAGTAGAATGATCTGATCGTATTTTACCTGTAAAAGAATGGTAGCTGAATTCAGATTTCTTTTTTGCAATGGAGGAAAAATACAGGAATTTTATATAGCTTCTGTTATCACTGTGAAGACAATAGAAAGATAGTCTCAGATATGGTAGAGACTGGAAGATTTACCACTGATATTGTTTCGGGAAACAATTTGCTTGAAACATACTTCAGCCAGCCAGCAAATGCATCAACATTTAAAACCTGGCATTAGAAAAGTTGTATATAAAGGAATGATCACTGAGCATTACCACTAGTCCTGCACGGAAATTAACAGAAAAAACTGTATGTTTATAAATCCGCGTGTCAGAATATTGAAAAATTACTCTATGTGAGAAGATAAGAATAATAATAACTAGGCCTAAAACTTCAGATTATATTAACAGAAGCTGAAAAGTGGGGAGAAGGTGAGTAAGACAATCCTAAATTCCTCATAGTACTGGATGGGGGGCCCAAAACCCCACATTTTTTCTTGACTTTCTTAATATAGAAAAAATATGTTTTTATATGATTTAGACTTCAAAAAGTGTGAACCTTCCAAATGATCTTAGATTATAGTTAGAAGTATGGTTTATATGGGAGAAAAGTAGGGGAAAAACAAGCAAAGAGAGGGTGGGAGGAAGAGGGGGGCAGGCCAGCAAGCCTAGTGAGTCCATGTTAACTTTTAAATACCTTATTAAAGGCACACTGCACCTTGGTTTCCTTGGAATGCCTCCTTTTTTCACTCCGCTCCCCTCTCCTTCCCCCTTTATTTTTATAATCCCATCCTCTTGTCTTTTTATATTAGTTAACTCTCTCCTGTAACTTTTTTCTCTAGTTTCACAAATGTCATGTATTTTGATATACTGACGAGGCCAAAAAGTTTTTAGACATTTTATGATTTTTTTTATAATACATGTTTTCAAACTGCTTTCCCACTAATTGCCAGAATGCTGTTTGATTTGTTCTCCATTTTTCCCTCCAATGAGGTGAAATCCATCCCCACCTGCCATTTACCAGCCGAGTGAAAGGGTGCGTTCGACTTGGGTCTGCGTGCTGTCCACCTGGATTCTGATAAAATTCTCATTTCAAATCTGTCCCTGCAGGGTGGATTGCTGTGCTGGGCTGACATTCCAATTTGAAGTGGCCAGCTGAAATTAACTATGGGGGCTCTGCTGTCTTTGTTGGGAGTTTGATACCCACAACTGATGGAGTGTTGGGGGCAAGTAAAACCCCTGGCTTGCAGGGCTCTCCCCGTCTGGCCTCTGTCTCTGCTGTGAGGATTTGCTTGCAGAGCTTCATTTCCATCGCAGATTTCTGCTTCCTAGGAGTGACAGCCTCTGAATGAACATAGAAAGAGGTGTGAGAAAAGCCCAGTAACAGCATTTGAACTGCCTCAGGGAACCATGCCAGGGTCAAGGAGATGGGACTTGGTTTATGGTTGATTCTTCCTTTTCTCTTTGAGTCAGGGGACTGACTACCTTCCCTCAAGACCCAGGCGTGCCCTGTTTTAATAGGCGAAGCTGACCTAGACACCTTCCTTTATTCCTTTCTATCATTTGTGTCAGTAGCAATTGCTTCTGGAGACTGGTGATGGATATAGTAGGTCTTAAAATAAAATTGTTTCATTACATGGCATTTTGTCATAACATTGAGAAGGGAAAAAATAGACTCCTGGCCAGGAATTGTCTGGGTGGAGTTTGCATATTCTCCCAGGTCTGCGTGGGTGTTCTCTGGGAGATGGTCCTCCACATCCCAAGGATGGGCCTGCTGGTGAACTGGTGTTGTCTAACTGGTCCCTGTCTGTGTGAGGTATGGGGGTGAGAGTACACCCTGCCAGGGGACGGCACCCTATCCAGAGTGGGTGCTTGCCTTGTGCCCTGGGCTGCTGGGATAGGCTCTAGCCAGATGCCCTTGTGATCTTGAACTGGAATAAGTGGGTTGAAAAATGAAGGAATGAACACAAATGATCATAAATTAAGAACTCATAAAGAATCTGATAATCATACAAATGTATGACAATAAACAATTCAGTGCAAAAGGGCTCAGAGAGCGTGACACATTTGTTACTATTTGTTTTGGAACTGTGTGTGCACGGTTTTCCCTTTGAAAATCTTTAGTCTTATGATTTAACCCACCACCATGAGGACCTCTGTCACCCACTGATTCACCAAAAGTTGGATAATTATCTTACTTTGTTTTTCTTCATCTTTTCTTAAAAGTATGTACAGCTCACATTTATTTCAGTATTTAATATTAGAAGTGTTTTGAATCTTTATTTGGAAGTTTAGTGACTTACAGAAATGTATCGTAGGGACTTGACTCTTGCTTGTATCCGTTAGCTCATGGTAAAGTTGGTTTTATTATTTGTTGTTTTGCATAAAGTCACAATTTCCAAGAACTTACTATACTTGTAAAGTGCATTAAAAAAATGACATAACTCAGATGTTCCAAAATGAGGCTATATTTCCTTATCTAAACTCAACTTATTGATGAACTTTCATTTCTACTTTATAGAGGGAAAAGTTAAATCACTTCTGGTTTAAAACTAAATATCCGGTAGGTAAGCTCAGTTTCATTCAGGTAAATCCTTATTCAGGATTTCCAACCTCTTGCCTTTCCCTCTCTTCCTCCCTTCTCTTGGCTACACTCGGCAGGAGGCTTGTGTAGCATCCTGGGATGGGAGAAGGCGGCCTCTGATCCCCCCTGTTCTCACAGAGCTGTCTCCACCTGCTTGGTCTGTGGCTATGGTAAGCTAGCCTGGGCATCTGCTGACTTGTAGCTGGTCCCATTTAACCGTTTGTCATCTGGCCTTAGAGGCTGATGATGTACATGGTCCCTGACACATCCTCTCTGGTGTGAGCCTTACACTGTATGTTACGTTTTTATCATAACTCCAGGCTTCTCTACAGGGGCTGGGAGAACTTCTGCCACAGTTCTGCCACTCCTGCATGCCACACACCAGCCACAGGGGATGATGTGGGTATGTGCATACATGCGTACGTGCGGACACCCCACGCCCTGTGTCTCTGTAAACATGGCATACTGTCATTACTGCTGTGAGACACTGTCATGGGTGGATGGGGAGCGCTGTGTGCCTGTGTGGAGTTTCCCCCTGAATTCTGGGTGTGCCGTGGGGCAGTTCCACTCTGCTCCGGGCTCCCCATCTTCTTCAGGATTCCAACTTTAGGATTCCACCTTCAGGGGGTGTGTTTAAGGGAACAGCCTCACCCTGTGTCACTTGTGTCTACGCTAAACTCATCCCCTCCGATGCTCTTGTAGGTCTTCCTCCCTTACCTGGGATAGGCTTCAGTGTCTTCCCTAGGTGGCAGGAAACAACTGAAATCACCTCCTGCAATCTTCCCTCTCAGGGCTCTTGTTAAAACCCTGCTCAATCCTCAAAGCTTTGGCTCTTGATCTCTAAAGGGAGTTGCTTTTTTCCTTCTCACATAAATGTTTGTAATGAGGAGAGGAGTTGAAAAAATTTTCCCATTAAACTGTTTATTTTGATATAATTTGATGTTTAAAGTTATAAGAACAGCTCAAAGAATTCTCAAATACCCTGTATCTAGATTCTCTAAATATTGACATTTTACCACATTCTCTTCTTCTCTCTCTCCCTCAATTTCCCTCTCCTCTCCCCAGAAGGATACACACACACACACACACGTACACGCATACACATAAATCAGGAAATTAACATTAACATTCCCTGATCTCAGGAAGCGGTATGATACTGTTGTATAACACTATTATCTAATCTATAGGCTTTATTGAGATTTTGCCAATTGCCCCCAAAATCCTCTATAACAGGAAAAAACCCCAGGTCATGTATTGCATTTAGTTGTCTTACACCTTTAGTCTTTCTCTGTATTTTGTGCCTTTGGTATTTTTGAAGTCTATTATTTTGTAGAATTTCCTCCAATTTGGGTTCGTTTGTTTTTGCTCAATCCCACAGAAGTGACACTGTGGGCTTCTTAGCACCTCGTGACTGGAAGTGCCCGATATTGATTGTCCCTCTACTGGGATGTCAACTTTGGCCGCTTGTTCAGGTGATGTCTGCCAGGTTTCTCCACATGTCTGTGAGAAGGAAAAAAGGCTCCATGATAAACTTACGGTTTTCCCTTTTGGAAGTAAGTTACCTCATGGAGAGATACTCTGAGGATGTTATCCTGCTAATCTCCACCTGTCTTCTCATTCATCCATGATTCTTACCTGAATCAGTTTTCACTGCTATGGCTACCGAGTGGTTATTTTCCAATTTCATCATTTCTTCTACATGAATTAGTTTTTTGTTTTTTTATAACAGTAAGGAAGAATTTCTAAAGAGACTTTTGGAATTCAGAAGGTTCTTTTTTTCTTCATGGGTTAAGTAAGCTCTTGTAATTGAATGCCTGACTTTCAAAACTGTTGTCTTTTCAACTCAAGACTGAGCTATGGCACCTGTACTGGGTCGTACCCACTTCTCTCTGAGGCAGTGAACATCACTGGGATGATGAGTCATGGGGTCACTGGGGGAATTTAAACATGAGATCAATCTAAACATAGGGTGCTCCTTAGGTTTAAAATGTTCAAATATCATCTTGCTGTAAGAGCTTTCAGTATTCTAAGTTTTCATATATTTGTGTCTGTATAGGTGTTTTAGTATAAAATTAAGTGAAACTATTATTATAAGGAATTACAAGATTGAAAATAAATGTATTACCATGTCAAGAATAGGATATAAGTCAAACTGATAAATGTTGCCAACTTGCTGACTTGCTGAGTCTGTTTTATTGAATTTTATTAAAACCCCCTGCTGATAGCATTTGGAGCAAAAATGTTCAAAAACGTATTTTAAACCTTTTGTCATCTGCATAGCTTATCCCTTCCAACCTCCCCATATCACTAATTTGTTTGGCTAACTCATCCCAAAAATATACAAAGACTAACATTGTAACATAAATCCCAATTCATAATTCATAATTACAGAATGAATTAGTTTGTAATGTCAGATGGTTTATGTTTTGAATTTGGTGATTGCATGCAGGGGTGAACCTATCTCCTGCTTGATTCCTTTGCTTGGGCCACCTTGGAAAGGGTGTTTGAACCAAGTCTGTTTTCAGGGAGAGGCAGTAGATCCTGTCGCATCTTCAAGACTTGTCACGTTTTCTGAAGCGAAACCTTTTCTCTGTGCCACAGCCTGGCAGATTCTCTCATGTTAAGGTATAGAGACAAACTTAAAAGAAAGATGTGTGTGTTAGTCCTCTCTTGCAGCTATATAGTGTCTGTATTAGCTAGAAGAGCATAAAAATAAATTACATTGAAATAAAAATTTTTTAATTTTTTAATTAAAAGAAAAATTGAACAACAGAATGTCCTATTTTCTTTATGATGATCCCAAGAAAGATAACCTGCTTAGAGCCTCCCAAGTTATATCTTTCTTTTTTTTTTTTTCCCAAGTTATATCTTTCAAACATTCTTTCCTCTTAGTGACTGACCACATTTTTGAAATCTCTCCCTTGGGGATCTAAGAGAAAAAAGAAAACCACATTCACAGTTACACAGTGTGTGTATCCTCTTTGTATTATGAACATTGGAATTTGGATCAATTATCTCTGGAGAGTTAATGTATATTTTAGTATAACCTGTACCTACTTCTTATTGCTTAAGTTCTCGAGAAATCCTGGTTGACTGTCTGTAGTTTGTTTCCATGACTCATGTGTCCAAAGATGATTGTTATTTCTATTTGGAAGTGACAATGACATTGTTTTAAGAAATCTGTGTGTGGAAGGGATTGGGGAACGTTGGAAAGCAACGTTCTCTCTTTTTTAAACAGCTTTGTAGAGAATTTCTTATTTATTTTGTGAGTATTGAACGAGTGACTTTTTAAATCAATAGATCCTACTTCTCATGAGCAGGAAGACACTTTTTTCTCAATGTTTGACACTCAAGTCCCTCCAGAAGAATATGAGAAGCAGATGCGCAGCGTCAATCAAGGTATGTTTTAATTGTGTGATTATACATATTGTCCTAAGGGAAGATTAGCTGTATAAAAAAATACTCGTGAATAAAATGAGTTGATTTCATTTTTTTCAGAGGTGAATGGAAGTAGACAGGCTTCAAGATGGCAGATTGGTCATAAATTGATCATTGTTGAATGCAGTTGTTGAGAGTTTGTTAGACCATTCTCTCCACTTTTTGATGATTGAACTTCTGTATCATAAGTCATTTTTGTAAAGCTGCGAGTAATGAGAACTGGGTTTAAGCTAAGAAAATTTGATATATGATAATGAATAATACAAGTAGTTTTATGAGAACTTCATTGGGAGTTAATGGTAGCACATTTATCTTTTTAAGAATAAATTGGGTTTATGTATTGGGTTTCTGGATCTGGAATTTAGAAGTTAGTTCTTCTATGTGTGTTTTATTTCTTATATATTTTCTTTATATGCTTAAAATGAAGTTTTAGAGTAATTGATAATTATAATTATGAAACAATTTTGAAATTTTTTGATATTAGATTTTACCTATGATGTGGAAAGAACTGAGTTATTGATCAAAGCAGGAAGGAAATCTTCCTCAAATTCAGAAAAGATTGAGCCCAGGGGTAAACACAACCAGGATTTTATTAAGCGAAACATCGAGGTATGTACTTAGAAATTCAGAAGCCACAATTTCAGACTAAATGCATTGCAAAAGTGATAATTAACATATTCAGTTTCCTTAAATGTTTTTGGGACCATGAGACGTGCATCTACAATTGAATCAGCATATATGACTGACAGGAAAGTTTCATAAACCAATACTTCACTATTTTGTATTTCCTATTCCATTACACCCTATCTTATCCTAGCCCCTTTAAGAAATGCTAGCTGTAATTAGCATTTATCTCACTATCCAGAAATAGTCTGGTTCCTGTAATTTGAAAGACATTTATTTAGATAATAGCTTTGAATAATGTTTCCTAGATTTCAAATTGCATATTAGTCAAATAGTTTTTTTTTTTTTAAATAATGAGACTGATTTTATAGCTAGTGCATTTAGAACTTTGAATGGAAAATGCTCCTGGCAGAGCAGGAGGGCCAGGCTGGAGAAGCCAACTGGTCACCACCCTTTGCTGAGCCTCGACAACCCATCACTGGCTTTGATTAGTTCAGGTGCTTATCCTTGGTCTTCCTGCAATCTGACTTGGTTTGTCTTCAAAACAGACTCAGACTAACCAAGGGCACAGGGGCTCCTGTATTAGACCAGAATGCAATGGATTAACTTATAACAAGAAGTGCAGTGAGGTAGACTTGAGCAGCTAGACGGAGAAAACCACACTGGTGAGTGTAAAGTATTGATAAGAGGAGAGAGTTAAGTAATTCCTCACAGGTCAAATGTAATCCTGACCTCACAACTGACATATTATTTCCAGGCAGACTGGATTCGTGGCTCAGCCTGCCCCTGCCAGGACTGGCCTCTGGGATTCTTGATTTTTCTGTGCTTCATATTTGTGCAATCTTCTTCAGGAAACCTTTTCTAACTTGATCTGTCTCTTTTTCTCCATTGGTACATTGTATGCTGATTTATTAATTTTCCAAGAGCAGAAGAGTGTCCCCCATATCTCTGACACAGACATTGGATACACCAGAGGCTTCCCTTTCCCCCTTTTAGAAATAGTAACCAAACTTTTCTTTAAACTCTTCATAGGATGGTCTTGATATTTAAAGGCAGTTTCATATAGTGAATAAATAACACAGAGAAAGTGACCAGAAGTTTACTTCCAAATGTCTCAGCAAATATGTTTTCCATATATATTATATATGTAAAATAGTATGAAGAGAGGTTTGAAAATGCTTGTTTTATTATTAGCTTTTATGCAATATTTGTTGGAATGGTTGAGAAGAGACTGCTTATATTGGGAATCTCTTTGCTTAGAGAATAGCCCTCTACAAAAAATTTGGCATAAAATAAACTTATCCAATGAATGTAAAATGCCTAATATCACAAATTTTACCTTCGTGTATTTGTATTGTGGAAGCCTCTGGTCCCATTTTTCCAGAGCTGTGAATTCCTTTGAGTATATAATGTTTTCCACTAATAAATTCTATAGTTGGCCAAGAACTCAAGAAACCCTGTGGTTATGATGGACAGTGAGAAGGAAAGGCTGGCTGAGCTTCTGAAGGACTTGGATGAGAGAGCGTCAGGGCTGTCCAGTGCTGAGGTACGTAAGCTCAGACGGTCGGGGCCTCTCCATGTCTCAGTTTTGATCTTTTAAATCATGGTATTGATTCATTAGCACAAAATTACAATAAATTTTCGGATTATGAGACAATATCCTCTAAATTTAAAAAAAATCCTATTTTACACATTTATTTCTATTAAAGTTTCTTTTTTCTTTTCCTTTTTTTAGACAGAGTCTCACTTTGTCACCCTCGGCAGAATGCCATGACATGATAGCTCACAGCAACCTCCAGCTCTTGGGCTTAAGCAATTTTCTTGCCTCAGCCTACCAAGAAGCTGGGACTATAGGTGGCCACCTCAATGCCTGGCTATTTTTGGAGATGGGGTCTTGCTCTTACTCAGGCTGGCCTCAGACCTGTGAGCTCAGGGCAGTCCACCTGCCTTGGCCTCCCAGAGCGCTGGGATCACAGGCATGAGCCACTGCATCCAACAATTGAAGTCTTCTAATTTATTCTTGGCCCATTCATTATCGACTTTCGAAGGATTATGTCATTACGAACTATGCATTGGTCATCACGATAATAGCCTCAGCCAGTGATGACCTATGAGTATGTTTTTCTGTATCCTTTTCTTAAAATTCTTAAAATGGCTTCCTGGTATTTCAGCGTAGTCTTCAGTAATCGTACAAAATACCATCCAGCTATTGCCAAGTTAACCTTGAACATTGAGTTCCCTGGAGAGTTGCGGGGCAGCACCACTGAGCAGAAATGGGGGAATAGCATGTAATAAGGGTGAGGTGGTACAATTGTTGGTCTTTATAGGGCCCAGAAAGGTTATCTATGCTAGAGAATGCTGTGGCCTAGCATTTGCACTTATTTGCACACTAAACTTGCAGGAATCTTCTTTATTTTCACAAAGAAACATGCTCTCCTGTGTTCCTTGAAGCCCTCAGCCCCATTCTCTATGTTTAATAGAGACATGATGGAGTGAATGCTGCCAGCCCCCGGCCTATATTCCCTTTCCCTGGTGCCTTTTCCCTGGCTGCATCCATCCCTTAGCCCTGTGCTAAGGGTGCACAGCTGTCTCCTTCCTGAGCCAAATGGGAGCTGAACAACCCAGAATATCACCCCTCCCTACCCCAGTCCCCTCACATTAAGATGGGATTAGCTTTGTGATGCAGTGCATCCTCCAGACTTCCACACGGATTGTCCTCAAGACCACATCCTTGCTTGGCTCTGGGCCCTTGGCTTAGCCTGTTTCCCTCATACCATAATCCCAAAGACATTCTCCCAATGAATCACTTGAAAATGAATCCTTGTCTTTGTTTCCATGTCTAGGGACACCTAGATTGAGTGGACGCTTTTGCTATAGCTACAAAAGCAGTGCACGTGCAGTGATACCTGTGGCCAATGTGGGAGGCTGACCCAACACTCGGCACCATAATGTTCATTTTTGTCGTCATTGTGGTCATATGAGCTAATTTGACAGTTTTCCAAATCGAGTTTCAATCATGTCTATTCTGCTGTTTAGACATGCAGCCCTCATCTGAGATTTTTTGACATTAATATTTGCAGAGAGGTCTTTTTATAAGTTTTCTTATTATCTAGTGTGGGTGAAAAACATAATATATGGAAATTCTATAAGGCCACATAGCTGGTGACACATGTTAGAACAGGGCAGAGGAGGGAGGTAAATGCAGCAGGAAGGAGGCCCCCTCTTTGAGGAAGGGGCCTATTCACCATATTCTCAAACCAGACCAAACTTCCTGCACTTCCTGAGATTCTCTGTGCTCTTTCAAACCTCTGTGTTTTCTAGTGTGTGAAAGATTCCGCACGCAATGGTAAAAGATTATTCTGAGATGAAAGGAAGGTGAAGGCCCAGTTTTGTGCAGTCAAAGTGGTTTTATTCCACCTGAGTGTAGGTGGGGTGAAATTCCTGACCAGGAAGAAATCCACTTTGATTGCACAAAACCAGGACTTCGCCTTTATTTTGTCTAGCTCCTTGGAATAATCTTTTACTGTTTGGGTCCGGAACAAAGAAGAATCGAGGATGTGTCCCTCCCAGGAAGTTGTGGATGGACCAATCCTGACCTTCCTAACCCTTTAAATCCTCACCCACCATAGCTCCTGTGTGGATTTCTTCTGGGGCGGGTCAGTTCTACCTGGGAGGGTAGGTAATCTGTTTCCATCAGTGTGCCCTTCCCTTCATGGAGTGCCCTAGAACCTCATCTTTGGGAAATGACCACACAACCTCAATCATAACTATGTTTTAATTCCCCAGGACTCTTGTTCTCTGGTTCTTCATACTGGCATGCTTAATTTTATGGACATAGTATTTTCTTGACTATTTCTAGGATATTTATTTAGAATTAAAAAAATGTCCTTCTATGTTGGAACTCATACTTGCAATTGACAGCACTCCCTAGACCTGATGTCTCTACTGCCACCCTTGGCAGCAAAATGAGTTTCACACCAGAACTCAGATTACTTGCTCTAATGGTGTTGAATGGGCGAGTCTGGTTGGTGGACCCTTGGTTACCAGCCTGAACCCTAGCAGTAAAGGAGGCTGGTTAAGAGCATTTTTTGGTTTTTGTCTTCGGAAGGTAAGATTGTTAAGAGTTGGAAATTCCTCACATATAGCAAGAGTGTCTAGAAGGTGCTAGACAGAAAAAAAAAGAGATACCCTCTACACTTATTACATATAATTGCTTTCTACAATTGCATAGTGCATGAACAATTTAAATGTCTCTAGTGTTGTTTAAAACAATTCCATTCCCACCTAATGGATACAATGTAGGGGTATATGGGATCCTACTTGGGTGAAGGACTCAACTACAACTCAGACTCTACAGAACACATGTAAACAGTGGAACCTAATTGTATGTACAAAAAATCCCATTTAGGTAAGGATTTAAGATTTGTTAATCACTACTCATTGATTTCTTACTTTTTTTGTGATTCTCTATTATTCTTCATTTAGATCATATAGTATTTATACCACTTTTGTTCAGGAAAAATTACCAGAGTTTATTAGTGAGTAATGAGGTAATATATTTCAAAAATAATTATGGGCTTGGCACCTGTGGCTCAATCGGCTAAGGCACCAGCCACATACACCTAAGGTGGCGGGTTCAAATCCCCAGCCCGGGCCCGCCAAACAACAATGATGGCTGCAACTAAAAAAATGGCCGGGCGTTGTGGCGGGCACCTGTGGTCCCAGCTACTTGGGAGGCAGAAGCAGGAGACTCGCTTGAGCCCAGGACTTGGAGGTTGCTATGAGCTGTGATGCCATGGCACTCTCTACCCAGGGGGATAGCTTGAGGCTCCATCTCAAAAAAAAAAAATTATGTATTTATTAATTACATGTATTAGTTATATGTATTTCACATATATTTGAAATATTTATTACTATATCACATCTCATACGGGCATACTACAGTCTACCTACTTTTCCTCTGTTTTTCGACATTTGGGCTTTTTACGCTTATTCTTTATTATAAATGAGTGACAATAAACATTACCAGCACTCTATGTTGCAAATAACAGAGATGGACTTTGGCTAAAACAACAGAAAATGAATTTACTGGGAGACTGGAGTAGCTTACAGACTCTAATCTGGAGAGCCAGGTCTGTTAACCAGGCAGACATCAAGTAAGCCAGAAACGTATGGAACAGGCTGGTTAGGGGCTATTCCAGCACCACAACCACCATATAGTTGCCTCTGATCGATGGTCACTGTTGCTGCCATCACTATCGCTGCCATCACTGCTGTCAATGCTGAATTCTCACCGTAACTACTGTCACCATTAATCCTTTCCTTGCATCTTTGCATCTGCCCCACAAGATTCAAAGCTTAGGGGGCTTGCTTCTGATTGGCTTGAATCTAGGCCATTTGCTTGTTTTCTTGATGCCAGTGGATAGGGAGAAGGAGTGTCTGGTGGCGATCTGTCCCCTAGCAAGACTGTTTAGGAGGAAACAAACAGAAAAGCCTTTCTGCATAAGTTTTTGCCTCTAGTTCTTCTGGTTATCACCTAGGGTTTGAATCCTGGTATTAGCATCACAAAAGCAAAGCCTCTAAGTGTATAAAATTCTTAGGCATCTTTGCCCTCACCTGGCCCTTTATTCTACAGGGCATTCATGATTCTTCTGTCCTCTTCTTTCACTGCCTGTTTCCCTGAGTGACCTCATGAATTCTTGTAGTCCCGGGAGTTTGAACCACTATGAATAAGTGCTGAGTCCACAATACTTATTCAATCCCTGGTCTTTATCTTGAACTTCAGATAACAATATTTAACTCCCTAATGTAATCTGCAGACATCCTAGGGATGCCTGTGAATTTCATAAAGTTGCAGACAATTCATCATCATTTTCCTCCTCAAATCTACTGCATTTATATTCTCTAATTTAGACCATGTGACCGCCATCCCCCTAGTTCACAAAATCAAGAATGTGTTTTTTATCCTTGATTTTTAATTCTCCCTTTATTCTTACACAAAATTATCTCCAGGTTCTGTGAATTCTACTTCCTAAGTATCTCTGGAATGTTTTCTATGTTTTGTGTCCCAGAAAACATTTCTTAGTTCTACTTTATGGCCATTGCTTCTTCTTTTTTTAAATTAAATCATAGCTGTGTACATTAATGCAATCACGGGTACAGTGTGGTGTTTTCATATACATTTTGAAATACTCTCATCAAACTGGTTGATGTAGCCTTCATGTCATTT